>VXAX01002194.1:204652-316201 GCA_013399835.1 Leptocoma aspasia
CCCCCCCCCACCCGCACAAATGCCAGGCATGTTATTTTATCCCAATGACTTCAGTATCTACCACTCCCTATCTCCAACACCCCATGAACAAGCAGGATGGCACGTTGTGAGCAGACCTGTTTACTAAGCACACAAGAATTTCCAGGATTTGCTCTCAGACAGGCCAGGAGGTTTCCTCTGGGAGACCCAGAGGCTGCTGTTCTGGTGTTATTGTGTGCAGAGTTCTCAGCATTTCATGGGTCACTGTAAATGGCATTTAAGGTTGCTAATCCTTTTAAACTCCTGCATTGGTTCTTTTCATTAGGTTACTATACCCAGCAATTACATATGCAGGGCAATGGAAAGCTCAGCTTTTCTCTCTCCTCTGGCTCAAATTCTCAATACTTTGGGAAAATAGAAGCAACCCATATATAGAGGCTGTCACCTTAATTTTGTGGATTCTGTCATTAAAAGACAGCTTTTTGCATAAAAATGTTAACACAAGGATACCCAAATGCTCATCCAGCCAGGGTCTTACACAGCAGTTGCAGATACCTAGCTAGGAAGAAGACAAGCAGAGATTCTTTCTGTGCATATTCTCTCAAACTTAGCTTGGGGCTCTGGGACTTCCAGATCCCAAAGTAAATTCTTATTATTTGGGTTCCCAACATCCTCCCTTCCTCCTGTGTTTCCTTAGCTGTTTTTTTTTTTTTTTGGACTCATATACTAGATGCTAGATGTTTACAACGTGTGGTAGTGGTATGCAATTTATCAAGGCATCAAATGAAACAGATCCTCCTCTTGCTTCTTCTGAGCCTCCCAAAACATCTTATTGGAGGAGACTACTTAGAGACATTTTGCTAGCCATGTTTCCACCCCTCTCCGAGTACCACATACACTACAGCGCAAGGTGTCTGTCACACACCAGCAGGCAGAGACTTTATTTTCTCATGGCTGTGGTGGAAATGACTGTATGACATGTAGGAACAGGTTTTCTGCATGTGAATGGCAAGAATGAACATGGTTATCAGTGTTGCCAGCCTTTGCATGAGCTGGACTCTGCTCGAGGCCTTTTTACTTACAATTTTTTCCAAGCTGGCACTGAAGAAAACAGTCCCAAGCAAATACTGCCACAACAGGCTGGAATCTTGCACACTTGATATGTGCTGGGCCCAGCTGGGGTTTCTGATCCAGAACTGTCTGGGCTGAGTCAGCAATTTGGCACTCCTGGAGTGGCCAGGAGTGTGTACCCTATCTGAAAGGACAATATAGGTCCCTGTATGTCTGGAAGTTAAGGCCAGAGCTTGTCTGGCATGAAGAAGGTGCATGGTCTCCTGGCAATGTAGCCCTAAGGCATGATGTCTGCAGGAGCCAGTGGGAAAGACAATGCTTTTACAGAGGCTGGTCAAGTGATTTATACAAAAGCCACCAGCGGAATATACAGGGTCCTTGGGTTCACCTTCGTCTTCTCCTGAATTCTTAGGCAAAGATCACTCGTTCAGATCCAATTTCTTCAACTGTAGATGAGAAAAAATAAAACCCAGTAAAGGCTCAGTCACCATGCATTTTTTTCCTGTGTGAGTTTCCCCCTCTCCAAATTGTTAAGAGGTAGTTTGTGCATCACCAATGCCCTTATCACAGTATTTGAAGGATTTCCTGGCAGACAGCAAAGGACACACAGCACTGAAGTAACTGACAGCAAAGGAGATGAACAAAACCCTCTGAGAGTGGTGGAGCAGTGGAACACCTCATTGCAGGGAAATCTTCCCTTTGCCCTTGATAGTCACCCATGGGTGAAGAAAAGAATCCCCAAACCCAGCATTGCCTAAAGTGACTCTTCCCTTAAGTACAACACCCTTCCCATGGATGGCCACTTCAGCTCCTTTCCTTCATCTTGGTAGGGCTTGAATATGGCTTTAAAATGATCAAGATTGGGTAGAGAGAACAAAGCATGGTGAGAAGGAGGTGCAGGGGGAAGTAATACTGGCCTGGAAGAGCAAGTTTGCTGAGAAAAGCAGCCAAGAATAATCCTATAGAACTTTTGTCTCGTTTATCCTGTACTAGTAAGTAAAGAAGGTACATTCAAGTGTGCAGCTGCTACTATATTACTTTAACTTCTCCAGTCTGAGTCAACACCAAAACTCAGTAATGAAAGCATCCTATTGACTGGTTCCCATTACCTGGGATCACCAAAGGACTACTTGGACAAAAAGGCACCCAGCTGCAGCACAGTGTTACTGCTTTGCCTGCCACATATTGCTAATGCTTCTCTCAGATGAGTCAGTCAGCACTGAGGACCTGTTGGATTGATGAACAGGCAAAGCCACGTAAATCCTATAAAAACAGTTACCCTAACATGTCATACACTTCTTCCCCTCACCTTGCCACTCCCAGCCTTTCTGCAGCTGCAGGGGCCTGAGCACTGGAGGCTAACCATCACATTTGAAGACAGCTGGCATAGTTCAATGTATTGTCTCTACCCGTTGGGAAGCTTCAGCCCAATCGCACCCTTAACTTCACCGTGAACTTGTCAGATTGGACAACGGAGCAGAACCACCATTAACCTGCCCTATTTGAGATCATCATCTCCACCCTTCCCACCACCTACACAGATGCTTTTCCTCAGGAAGCAATTACATTGCCATTCCCTTTAGCAAAAGTTATTCAGCTTGGAATTGCCTTCAACAAGGCCAGCATCAGAGAGGCACATTCATTACAGGCTCACCCATGAATACCAACCCCTCCCTCATCCAGAGGGCTTAGCCCACATGAAAGCCCAACCTTTTGGGTGTTGTTTGCAGCATTCCCTCCACAGAATTCTCCAAACAATGTGCTCATAGTACAACTCACATTGATCAAACAGGTTAGCCATTAAGCAACCTCTTCACTGTCAAGCTTCACACCAAGTCCTGTCCTCTCTTAAGACATAAAAGACCTTCCTTTAAGGTATGAAGCCTAAATAAACTCAGCTGCTTGTGTTATTAGACACATGATGGGAACTGCTGTCTGACTGAGGGCTGTTCTGGGCCAAGGAAAGAAGTAAAAAAAGAGCTGGCATGGCTCAGGGCATGGCCAAGATGTCTCAAATCCTATGTCCCAACAGGGAAACCAAATACCTTCGTGCTTCATGACTTAGAATTTTCATTTTCACATCCTGAAGTTTTTTTAACCTCATTTTCTTTGGAAACAAGGCTTAGGCTGTGCCTTATTTTATGTGTATGTGTGCATGTCCCTACAGACTTTTCAAGTTATTGGCCAGTTTCAGCAACATTTAACAGATTAAAATCTAAAGTTTTCACAGGTTTTGTGGAAACTGATTTCTGAGAAAAAGACTAAGGACCTGAGTCAGTTGCAGTGTGAGATCACCCCATATCAGTTATCAGTGACTACACTTTAGAAAGGGCCCTTATAAGTGCTGAAAAACTTCTTTCAGATGTTGTGAAAATACAGTAATTCAGTGACTTGCATATTAGCTACCCAAGGGTACGGCCAGCCTTGAGCTGAACATCTGTAAGAGATCAGTCCTTCATTCTGGCACTCAAAAAGTTCTTGTTTGAGTTCTTACAGACCTTGACTCCCATCCTACTCCCTAACTCTGTAGATTCAGCTCTTCCAGTCCTCACTGATTTCCTTCCATGTTCCAATGCCATTTGTTTTGTCAACTCTGTGATAACTAGGTGCCTGGATGGATCTGAATGTGGCATGAAAATAAACTCCTTGATGAATAATGCATCTCTCTAACTCCTACCTTCCCTCCCTTGAGAGTGAAAGGTTGTCACATTTGTTTTCACCTTTACATTCAGCCAGCTGAAGAAAACTGCTGGCATCTACACCTTGTGCAGACTCTTGGAGAGGCCAGATTTGCAAATTCATGCTCCTTATGCCTGCATCATCATTACAAGTTGGTAGCTTTTTCTGTGAGCAACACAATCAGTGGATCTCTCTTCTCCTTCTGCAAAAGTCTGGTAAGCAGAGGAATGGTCATTTAATTTTTGCCCTGATTTTCAAGCAAAGAGTGTGGATGGATTAGTTAAAAGAAGAGGAATATTTTTTGCACATCAGCAAAATGAATGAGAGAAGACAAGACACCTTGGCAGTGAAATGTGAAGGCAAATTCTGTTGTGAAGTATCCAAACTCTTAAGATTTTTGTAAGTCCTTAGCTCTTGCAGAGACACAGTTCCTACTCAGGTCACTGAGAATTTCTACCTGAGCACAGATTGAATGAAATGAATAGGTTTCAGATACAGCTCCAGGAGGTTCAAACCCTTATTTCAGAATTTGGTTTGTTCTAGTACGTGCAATAGAAGTTGGAAGTGACTCTTTTGGGCACTTTCCTATATTTTTCCTTTTCTATAAATAGGGAGCCTACAGAACAAGATGAAAAGTGACCACCTCTTAACCCAGGGACAGGAATAGTCCAAAGGGTTGCCATACAAGTTTTTCCAATCTCCACCCTGCCAGGATAATGTACTGCCTACTGTGAAGCTACCTCTGGGCTAAAAGAGCCGTGCAGCCCCCATGCTGATTTGGGAGTTTGGCCTTTCTGCTGTGGCTGCCAAAAGTGACATGAGTTAGTGCTAGGTTTGCTTTCTATTAACAGCTGTGCTGAGATCATGAGGTTTCTTAAGCTCCCAGTGTCCAACTGAAAACTTTCAGTCAGCAGTGCTGTTTTCTGATGGAATCACACTGGTGACCTAGAGGTGAAAGATGATTTCATCTGTGTTTCCACTAAAACAACTTCATGGCTCAGAGTTCATTCTAATCCATAAGTACTGTGAAAGCAGTCCTAGAAATGAATATGGATGTGTGTGGTTGCATCTACACACAGCAGTGTGCCTTTGAGCACCTGCACTTGACTGCAAAGGTCTGAACTACTCAGAGTGAGTGATTTAGACATTTGTCATCGTGGCACAGGCTGGGTTTATTAAGGCTACTCATTAATGAACTTTGAAGTATACTTAAATGCATAGAAGTGGAGTTAAGATGAGGCAGGTTCAATTTCAAATTAATGGCTGGAATTCCTTAAAAGCGCAGTAACAGAAATACTGGGGATCCAAAAAGTCTGTCATTGCACCATATTCTGATGGAAAGCAAAAAGTTCTAAAAGTGCACATGGTAGTCATACAAGGAGTTCTGACTGAACCTCTCTACCCACTACACACAGGTCTAGGCTAACTCCATGAAGTAGTTGAACTGAACTCAGAACCCAGCTATTCATACTGAAGGTAACAGGTAACAAGTCTATCTACTAGGTCTAGAAATAAGTATAATGGAATCACAGAATATGCTGAGTTAGAAGGTCTCCATCAGGATCATCAAGTCCAACTCCAGGTCCTGCACAGGATATCACAAGAATCACACCATGTGTGTGAGAGCATTGTCCAAATGCCTCTTGAACTCTGTCAGTGACCACTTCCCTGGGGAGCCTGTTCCAGTGCCTTTCACCCTTTGAGTGAAAACACTTTTTCTTGATATCTCACCTAAACCTTCTCTGATGCAGTTTTATGCTGTTACAGATAGAGTTTTTTGCTAAAATTATTGAAAAAGTTCTGATAATAATTTTTCAGTACATCTCAGTAAATTTCATGTGCACTCTAAAAACACCAGTGAGACAGTTCCTGATGCCTTCTTCTTCCTCCTGAATTCTCAACACTAAAATTGGAGATGGGCTCAAGTCTGGGCTTAGATCCAGACCTGGTTTACAGGTTAGCTTTGGCCTAAAACTACAGATGCATCCTCCTAAATATTTTAATCCAGGTCAGACATGTGCTTTTGAAGCAAATCTCCTGGTCCTGGCTACTGCCTGTTGTTTGGTTTATGTTGCAAAGAGGTGTCAGGGCACATGAGACCCCTCTCAGATGGAACCAGGCAGTAGGATGCATTCCCACTGTCAGTGACTACAGGACCCTGCCTAATGTGAAGCAGAGGGACCAGGATGTCCAACGTGATCACTGGATCCTCAGCACCAGTGGTTCAGGCCAGCAGACCCACTCAGGCCCTGCAATAGAGTCTAATAGAGACGTGACACAGATGCCCTAGCATAGAAATATCTGAGCAGACATTAGATACAAAGCACGTTGCTTTGTGGGGCTTACACTCCTTCTTAAAATGTGTGTGCTCATGTTGAAAGAGAAGGAAACAAGCATTGGTGCCATGAGCAGAGACCACGGCCATTGCTCCGCGTTATCTTGGTTCAGACTATAAAGGGAGTATTAGAAATGTTGTTTTCATGTGATGGTAGAACAGAGAGCAGGACGTCAGCACAAATGATTTCTGCTGCATATCCTGGGCTTGATTATGACAGTGTGTTTGTGTGAAAAATAACTCAAGCAGAGGTGGGTTTGGAAGGCGCAAAGCGCTGGGTGTGGTAGCAGATCTCAAAACTTGCAGTACAGTGGTAAAAATGTGAGTGTGGTCTGCCAGAGGCCCTTGGAAGCCCAAGAAACCCTTGACATAAGTGCCTGTCTACAGAGCAAGGCACCCTCAGGCATGTCCCGCCGGGCAGTCAGCCAGCTGCCTGCGAGGCATCCTGTTGGAGGGGCAGCTGGCAGTGGGGCAGGACAGCTTGAGATTGCTTCTCCGAGCACAGCCAGTACCTCCCAGCTTGTCTGTGCAGTGGTGCTGCTGCCAGGAGCCTGCCTCCGACTCCTCTCCTGCCAGTGTTTTAAACTCCAGCAGGGAAATGTTTCCTGACCCTTTGTAATAATGTGATTTAATCTTAACTGTTCCAGTAGGCTGTAGTTTGCTAAACACACAAGGCAGATTAAGTTTGTTAAGATACTTGTTTACTAAAGATGATTAACAATGGCTTTAGAAGTTGTATGTAAACTGTGGTTTAGCAAGACTGGAATACATATATAAGCAATATTTTCCCACCTTAGATTTAGTTATGATATAGGAAATAAGGGGACCAGAAAAGCATTGGAGATGGGACGATTAAGAAGTAAACTATGGGTTTTACGTGAGCAGTGTTTAACACAACAGTCTAATCACAAATGGCCAGTAGATTAATTTGTCACCTCATACAGGATAATACAATTGTGTACAGTTCAAAGTTATTTAATATGAACACTAACACTGATTACCTTTACAACTGTAGAGTATTTGAAATTAAAAGCAGCAGAACTTTCTGGAGACATTAAAATGATTTTGTATTAGTATGAGATAGGAAGAAATAAGATTATAGGAGAGGCTTTGGCTCACACTGGGGTTGTAGGAATGAGTGTCCATCCATATTGAAACTTGCACCTGTACATGCCCTGAAATCCTCTCTGAAACAATCTCTAAAATTTGTTGGGTGGGATTTTTCTCTTAGTAGGCTGCCCACCTACACATCTCCTGTATCACAGATCTTCAGTTTTGAAATGGAATGTTTTGTCTCTCTAGCTTGTTATCCACATAATCACACAATTATTGATTTCTGTGTCATTGTTGCCCGTAATTTCTGCATGCCATTAGCTCTATTTCATTGCTCTGTGCTCACTGCATTTCATGTTTACCTGTATAAGTAAAATTATTCTCTTCCACTCTAAGTTCCAAGTTTCTTTGCAGCAGGTTTCTCCCAGTGTCACAGTTGCCAGCCCATGGCTAGGGGTCAAGAGGCATCAGAGCTTAACTTTCATCATATGGTAATAAAAGTGCCTTCTTTGGCTGAGTGCCTACCTGCTGCAGCTGAGCCTCTGCTGAAATGAATGCAAGACAGTCCTGGTTTAAATAAAGCCCTGGGCACTTCTGCAGTGCACACCAATACAGTTCTCCTTGTGCCCAGGAAGGCAAAGCAGCCCTGCCAGCTCCTTTGAGCCCTTTACACCCTAGTGATCAGTGTAATGAGCAAGCTGAGGCTCTCTTCACTCGCTGTGCACTACAGAGCAGATGACAAGATGGGCTCATTAGCTCTTTCACATTAAAAATGCCAACAAATATTTGACATGAACCATCCTTTCTCACAATACATATGAAATTGCAGGAAAAAATAAAACAAAAAAACCCACAGCCTGTCTATATTCCTTAGCCATCTTAATACAGACCTGCTGTCTGATGCCCCATCTGCTCCAGTGTGGCTGCAGTGTGTACCAACAAAAAGATTTTTCTTGGGCAAAGATATGGTATCCTCCTCAGCAGTGGAAATGAGGATAGCAATAACCCTTTATCAACTATTCAAGGTGAAAAACAAAAGAGACACAAAAGTGACAGCAGTGACAGCAGTGACAGCTCTCTGTCATAAGATCCTGAAAATTGCTGCAAACAAAAGAAGAAGTAAAAAATTAAAGGCTGATGGATGGCTTGCTGTTTAACATGGGCACTTAATTCTGCAGGAGAGGCATCTTCTATGTTATACTTGGCCAACACACACACATACCTACAAGCCTCAGAGGCACAGTGGCCTTGGCAGATCTCTTGGGTGGCTTTGCAGTCCCTGACACTCCTCTCCCTACACACTTGGGAATCCTGCCAGCACCAGACACTATTTGATACACACTGTGGGTGGCAGCGAAGGTGTGTCATGAGGGAGGAAGAGTTTGGCCCTTACCTCTCAAAGTGTCACCCAGAGTGCGGGTGACACTTTGTGAGGTGCCGGCTACCCTCCACAAAGGGGTTACACCATTTCAGGCTCCCCAGGGCAATGAGGCTGTGCACAGACCAGACCTCCTTGCCTGAACTGGGGCTACTCCTGCACCCCCCTGCAGGGCTGATTTTCCCTGAGATTGAGTGTCTCTGCAATTGCCTCATGAAAACAGATATCATCTGAATGCTGACCTGCCCCAAAAGGTATTTATGAGACTTGTGTAATTAAACATTCATAACTTCAGCTGAAATATAGAGATGAAAATGCAAGATGTAATTACAAAGCATTATTATGGTGATAGTGTGGCTAAAACTGAAGTGATCCAAGAGGAACAGTTCTCCAGCCTTGCACCTTTTTGTCAAGATCTTTCACTCCTTAGGGATTAGGAACTGAGAAGCTGGGGGGCTAAGCTTGATGTGTGCTGCCTTATTTCTTGTGTGGCCAGCAGCACTGCTGTGTATGGCAAGTGGGACCCTCTCCTCCTGTGTTCCAGGACATGAGGACTTTCAGTGACAAGGCATTTACTCACCAAGAGCCTTTAAGAGGGAAGGAAATCTCTGGAGAACCTGTCTGCTCACTGTGTGAGCCACAGTTTTCATTAGCTTCATAAGTAACAGCTGAAATACAAGATGAAGACCAGAGCAGACACTTATCAAAGTGTCAGCCATGGTTACAAGACACACACTGTTCTCATTTGGGCTTCTCTCTCCTCTCTGGCATCTGAAACTGCTAGTAAAAAGAAAGCTTTGAGAGTAAGAACAGGACTTGCTCAAAGCACCGTTACCAGAGTGTGTTGGAGTAAGCGGATTAAGAGCACTTTTTCCTTGTCTGAGGGTGGAAATGCAGCTCAGAGCAGTATGCCCAAGGCACCTCTTGAATGTTTGGGGGTGGAACTGTCTGTACCTCTCCATCACTTCACCTTGAACAGATTTTAAGGTACAGTTACAAAAGCAAAGCAAAGTGAAGCTGAGTATTGGTATCTCATCCTGCTCCACAGGAGGAGACACTGCCTCTGCTCCCAGCTCCTTTACATGCTCCTCCCAAGGGAGGCATCACCACAGCTGTGTGAACACTGAGGATGGTGAAGAACCCAGTCACATCTGGCACTGCTGGCTGCATCTGCACCAGGAAACAAAGCAGGGTGGGGCATAAGCACTGGCTCTAACGTCTGAGTGTCCATACCACCACATTTTGAACATGCTGACTGACATGATTTTGGCCCACGACAGCTAGTTCCCACCAAGCAGCAGCTGGGGAGAACATAAGATGAGGGGAATGTAATCCTGTTTTAAGGACTGAGAAAATTCAACAGCACAAGCAATGAACTGTAATACCTCAGTTTGCCTCAGAGTACAAAAATGGTCTCTGGGGTGAGATATTTATTTGTATAGAGAGCTGCTGGGAGCCTGAGCACAGAGACTGTGGCCAGAGCAGGCCTGGAATACAGACTAGTCTCTTATCTATACAAAATGTCCTGCTAGAGCTGGAAAGAGGCTTTAATCTCATTTTGCTTTCCCTTCTGCGGGTAAGCCCAAGATATGATGCTCAAGGGCTCTTACTGTAGCTGTTGGTTTCAAGTGCCTACCCCGTGCTACTGCTCCCATGAGGTCTGCATAAAACACAGGGCTCCTGCAAGAAACTGACCCCCACTTTCTTCACAATAATTGTCATGGGTGGGAAAACAGAGTCCTGGCTGAGAGGGCACCAGCCATGGAGCAGGTGGCATGGACAGCTCTCCCAGCAACCTGCTAGGTGACTCTGAGTTCCTGGGGTATGGCTTTTCTGTCAAGACAAGCTGAAGAGTTAATCTGGCAGGTAGACCCAGCTTGAATTGCATGATCTGAATTCAGATTGAGTAAGTGTAATTAGATGATGAGAACCTCATGGCAGGGCGTGCCCTAGTTTCAGTCAAAGGTGGAACATTATTAAGTACCATTTACATCCAGAGAAACACCCACTTTTGAAATCGCTGATGCCAGTAACACATGCTTTGCATTTAACTCACTCAGTGAAATGGGAAGTCAGCGGCAGAACACAGAGTTTCTAATTTGATTGCTGCCAGCACAGTGATTAATGAGTTTCAAAACACCCCATCAGCCAATTTGGATGGATACTAACCCTTTAATAGGAATCTCTGGCTGGATCCTTGTTACTCGGATTTAGTGCTTAGACCATAAATTATTTTCTCTCTGGGAAAAAGAGCAAGCTTCTCCAAGATAAGCAACTCAGGGTTTTTGTTTCATAGAGACCAGCTGCAGGAGCAAGAACGCAGTACGTTTTGTGCTCCTTGCCTATCAACATGCAATTAGGAATAATCACTCTGCACCATAGGCCACCCTTCTTTGGGTGGGTCGAGGAAAGGCTGGGGGCAAAAAAACCTCTAAACCTCAATTTAAGAAGCATGCTAAGGCAGTGAGTCCAAAATGTACACCTTCACAAAATGGACGTGTTGTAGTATATTATTAATAATAAAAACAATTTTGATCCATCTGCAATATTGCAAGAGTTTATGGTGATTTAAAATGAGGCAGACATTTGTCTTCTCCTCATGAAATCATTGGGGAAGAGTATGGTGGAGTAACTGCACCTCACTCGTTAGTTCGCTTATGTTTAATTTAACCCAGACGTTAGATATAAAATGTTCCCCAGAGTGAACAAGAACAGGTGGGAAAAACATTTTGGGGTTTCCTGTATTTGCATATCCTCTGTTTAAAATTTTGGGCATAAATTAACTCCTGTGCACCTTGAAAAAAAGAGTGTTTCTCTCTTCTATTACCTGTTGCACAACCACAGCAGTTGCCAGTGCAGGAGCCTCTCCAGTATCCAGAGGAAGAAGAGTGTGAGAAGCCAGTCCCAACCACTGCATAGGAAAAAGGTGCAAGAACTCCTGCAGCTGGCATGCATTGAATAATTATTCTAACAGAAGAATAATGTGCAAAAATATTTGATCAAATCACTTTTTATTACAGTGAAGTGGAGCACAGTGGCTGGGGCGCAATGAGATTTCCACACAAGATCAGATCATCTGTCCACCCATCCCAGATGTCTGCCTCTGGCCATAACAGGAATAGCTTTAAGCCAAGTGTGCTCCTGCTCACTTAGGGCCCTGTATTGAATTATACTCATTTACAGCTCCCCCCAGGAGCTTAGCGTCTGCCTTTGGCAATGAGAGAGGAAGGAAAGAATGAACCACTGCTGAGTTTCCACCCCTGGGCAGGAGCAAACCCATCTCCTGCAACAAAGCCCCATTCCTTTACCCTCCAAATGGTTCCAGCTCCAGGTTTTGCCAAGAGACCCACCAGTCCTCGGCAGCACCACCACAGAAGCAGCAGGACCATTTCTGAAATGTCTGACAACAAATACTCCTGCCCCAGTTTCATGCCCCAGATCCATGTGAGTGTGGATCACTTCCAACACCTGCAATGACACATTTATCTAATATAAAATCACTAGCTGCAGAACCGTCCTGTGTGACTGTCTACTTTCCTATAATGTCAGAGCACCCTGAAAACTTGCTCTTGTCCCTGGGATGTGGGGCACAGAAGTGATGGGGATCCTTGTTGCATGTGGCAGGGGAAAACAGTTGCCTCAGGCAGTAGTGCTGCTGTCTCCTCCACACCTCACTCATACTGAGGGGTGAACTGCAATAATTGGGATTCCTCTCTGTCTGGCACAATTTCTTATTCTTCCAGCCTGGCTCAAAGGGGCTGCCTCTCATTAAAGAAATGCTGAGTGTGGAATGTGAGTATAAGAGTAAGGAAAGAAAAGGTATGGTATCACCATGTGGGTCATCTCTTCCACCCACTTCACCCCATTGTAGGGCTTTGGAGGCTTCAGGTTGCCTCCAGGAGCAGGGAGTGGAGCAGAGAACGAGAGGAGGTGACAGCAGAATAGCTGAGGCCTGCCTAAACTAAAGTCTGGGAAAGTTCTGTGTTAGGGAATCACTCTGATCTCTGTTCTAGAGCTTCCAATAAATACTCCCCATCTCCATGTCAGTTTGTGAAGCATGCCTGTAACTCCTGCTAATTTCATGCACTGCAGAGCTTCTCACAAATCTGTGCTTTCACAGGGCAGCTGGCACCTGGGATTGATGCTGCGCATGGGTCTGTGGCAGCAAACAGCCATGCAGGGGCTGTTAATCTGCAGGATCATTGTCAGAGTTTCTTCAGACCCATTGCAACATGAAGTATCATTGCAGCAGCTATCACAGACCTGTCCATGGCCTGCACTGAGTCCACCTGCAAGTGCAAAAGATGAAGCCTTTCCCCTCTCAGCTCATCAGTTAAACTTTGCTGCAGTGACCAACAACATACTTTTATACTCCAATGGACTTTTTGTCTCTAATCCAAATTGGATATGTTTGTGGTGGGAGAGCACATGTGCAGGTCTTGCTGCTGCAGCCAGGTCCTGCCACTAAGACAGCTGGAGACAAGAACTATGACTGGCTGTAGGGCTCAACCAGCATCTCCCTTCTTGGGTACAGGTCCTTCTGGCCATTGCTATCATTTGTCTCCAGAATGTCCTTGCAAGTTTCCAAGTATGGGTGGGACTTCATGGAAATTAGAAGGTGGAAACTTTCCAAGCAATAGACCAAATTGCTGCTTATGGACAAGGTATAAGTAAGGGTGAAAAAGGACTCTTCCTTGGTAATGATGTTGTCCAAGCCAATGTACTTCTCTAAACTTCACATAGCAGGGGGAAATGTAATGTGCTCTCCCCAGGAGCTGCCTAGCTTTGCTCAGCTCTCTTCCAGCTTGGGTGTCATCCTCAAGCAGGTATTGCAGATGCTGAGGAAGGACAGAGGCTTTAATTCCCTTATTCCCTGCAGACATGAGGATATAGGGACAAAAGTCACCTGGGGTTGTATGGTACAATGTTGACGTCCAGTTCCAACTTAGGAACTCTGCTGTCCCAGGCAAACAGCACCCTTCAGATACGTGCTGGCAGGGAGCACCTTGCCACAGTGTTGTGACTGGCCTCCCTCTTTCCAAACTGTCCCAGCCCAACACTGCCCCAGCACTGACTCCTGGAAACTTTCCTTTAGTAAGCAGGAGGACACTCTCTTAATGTTACTCTCTTAATGGCACATCAATGCTCTTCTCAACAGGGCAGGCAGTGCTAACTCCTTTTTTTCTCAAGCCTCTTCACAGGAGTTCTGCTGTCTCCCAGCTGAAGCTGGGTGTCAAAGCCACACAGGTTTGGGCCTGTGCAGTGAATTTGTGTCATACCACATGAGAACAGGCCTTGTCGTGCCTGGCCTCACCCTGCAGCTTTCCTCCAGTGCTCCAGCAAGCCAAGCTACTGAGGCAGGTCACTCAAAGCCCAGCATCTGTAGAGTCTTTGGACATATGCTTCTGTATGCATGGAAAAATCATACATCCTCCATCATGCATGTGTGAAAAAACATACATCCACACATACTGCAGATCAGAAGCAGCACAGCTGCTACGAAATACAGACCATTTAAAAGCAGGGCATTTATTTCCTGTAAGGGTCTTCTGCCCATCACCCGCTCACAGCTAGACTGCTCTTCACTCCTCTCTTCCCCTCAAGCCCATAGCACCGTGGCATGATAAAACTATGAATGGGTTGAATGGAAGGGATATTAAAACTAATGGAAATGAAGCTAATTTTTCCTGGGAGTGTTCAATTCTCAGCTCTGGCAGAGAGCAAGGAACAATAATTATTTCAGCTACTGAAATTCAGATAGTACAGAGCTTGTGAGAATCAGGAATCCAGTAGCATCTACAATAAGAGCTAAACAAGAGGAAGATGCATTAAGCTTCACCTGCATAAAAAGCTGTCCAGGAAAGATGGTAAAGTTCACCTTTTCTCAGGATCTGCTGAAATGGATATCAGTGCTGATGTACTGGGCTACCTTTCAGTGTTCTCTTCATGTGATCAACATTTTTCCCTGGATCAAGAGTTCTTTGTTACTAATGGATCAATCAGTTCAGGTTGATCATATGCCATGTCAGCTTTGTTTAGGGCTGTTGTCGGAAGTCATAAATCACAGCCCAAATTTAGTTAATTCTCACAGTCAACAGCATTTTTCTGTCCTTCAATGGACATAGTAATAACTGAGGCATCTGCACAAAGTGTGTAAAAATACCTTTTTTCCTCTATACAAAAAGATCAGTGTTCTCTTTTTAGCAAGAGTCTGTAAAGATTAAATACTCAAATAATTTGCTAGTCAAGGTGAATTTCAAGAATGTCTCTGTCAGTAGCACCAACCCAAATACAGAGATTGCTCTTCTCAGTATAGCCCTTACAAGGAAACTCATGTAAAAAACATTTTTTGGTCTTTATCCAAGAACAATAAGGCACATTTCCCTTCCAACACAGGTAGCAAAAACTCCTTTTGGCTCAGTGATTTGATCTGAGTTGGCATTTTACACTTCTGCTTATCAGTTTGTATAGATTTCTCCATTTGTTACATTTGTAAAGCAATTATATTTAGTAGATGATCACTACAATGAACTTGAAAATTTGCTGTTTGTGACCACAACAATTGCTTTCTGGTGGCTACTTGGGCCCACCCTTAAAGTCTAGCCTGGTTAAGCACGTTCAGCTGGAAACAGTACTCTTCTGCTTGCTCCCATTTGTCCTAGGAGGGACACATTTCCCCTGATCTAGTTACATCTAACCCCTTTTTAAAGACAAAACTGCTGCAGGACACTTTGAAAGTACTGAGGCTGTCAACCAGAGTCTGGATGTTCCTGATACATGGACACCTAATATGGGAGGATATGTTTCAACAAAAATAGTAGCTTTTGCAAGATAGTACTTTTCCCAAAGTTTCACCTTCTCTGTCAAGCAGCTGAAACATCCAGCTCTCTGTAGACCATAGGCACGGTCTTTTCACTGGTTTTCCACTGCTTTTTTTTGCACAGTCCTCAAAGTCCTGGCCCACAATTTTGATAACAAAAATTAGATAATGGACCTAGGTTTAAATAAGAGATACTTTTTATACAGGGAGGTAAATACTCATGGACAAAACTAGTCTGGAAGAAGTGAGTACATGGTGCAGTGGTGCCCAGTGGGGCACTGGCACAGCTGGGCTAGAGTCAGGACAGTCACTGGTGACATACTGTGAAGGACACAGTAAGTAAGAGCTGAAGTCCTTCCAAACCAGAAAGTAGACTGAAAGAGAAGCCCTAACCTAATTATTTCCTCATAGAATATTATTCAAGAATAATTCCAAATATCATTTTACCTTAGAGCTTGGAGCTTCCCCCACAGGTGTTAAAACGGAGGCTTATTTTGAATATTGCAACAGTAAAACACTTTTATAGAAACTTTCTGTCCCTCAGCCAGATAAATCCAGATGACTTTCTCCTGTCAAAAGGCTTGTGAAAATCTGGCTTTAAGTTAGATCTGAGTACAATCATTGTCCCAAAACACTTCTGTTAAACTTGAGGTAATAAGCAAGATGTCACAAATGGGAAAAAATATCTTGCTTATAAAAGCATAATACATCTTTAATATGCCCTCTAAAATGCAGTAAAGAGACTCTTCCTTACATACAAAACAGTGGTAACTCAATGCTATTCCTGTGATTAGGGTGCAATAACCCCAAGATAAGTGTCTTCCTAAACATGGTACTTGCCATTCACCTTAAACCCCATTGATTGTTGCTTTCAGACATACTGTTGTTTTCTATCTGGCATACATCAAAGCAAGTGACACCCACATGAACTCGAAAAGCCATTAAAATCCCACACAGTTTCCCTTCAAAGAGCATTTATGGAAATAGCAGGATCTATAAGCCATTAGAGAAAGACAAGAATAGATTCTCTTAGAATTGTTTTTCATCCTTTTCACTTGTCAACCTCAGAGACTTGCAAGATGCTTAAAAAGCTACAGAAACTGTGCTTAATGAAACATCTGGAAAAAGGTATAAATGTTGTTTACTATGAACCTTTGAGAGAGTTTTATCTGGTTCTTCTGAACATCAGTATTATTTTTTGTATGTAAATAAATTTGTTATTTACATTGTTGGCATATTATTGTCGGCAAAATCAGAAAGCAAAGCCAAATACATGTTGCTTTTCACCAGCTGCTCATTTCAGTACAATGGGGTGAAACTGAAGATCCTCAGTGAGGTGTCTGAGAGAGAGGATGTTTCTACATTGTGTGGCTTTGCTGGGAACTTGCTCACCAGCCATGAACTGGCTCCCAGTCAGCTGCCTCCGGTCATCCTGCCCCAAGGAGAGGTATGGTCCACAACACCCTGTCCTCATTCTCCACCAAAATGCAGCTGCTTGAGCTGAAATAGTTTCAAAAGCCCCTTCAACCTGAAAGGAGGGCAGATTTGTGTTTTCTTCTGCAGTTCTTCCACATGGGAGGTACTTTGCCAAATGAATCTGCTAGCAAGGTAACTGTTTAAATAAAATCCATGAAAGGCCACTAATAGTTTCTAAACTTGACAGAGAACTCTCATGTGGTTGTGTACTTCTGACCTTGGCACAGTGAGCTCCTTGAGGCCAACTTTTTAGCCTGAAATTAAGCTTAGTAAATTGTAAGCAAAAGAAAAATAGCAAAGCCCAAAGTCATTCTTCATTCCTTAGATACTCATTTCCCTATCAGCCTCTGAAGGAATGAGTCCGTGAGGCCATGAGCTGGGTATAAGAAAGCCCCAAGAAAGCTTGCTCTTCTTTCCTCACACTGAGAGACTTTTAGACTGGATCATTCATTTTGACCCAAAAATCAGGAAAAGAGCTTTAATCAGGCAATTAGCAGTCCCCTGGCACATCTGCCACATACACATCATCGATAGCCCAAGTTAACCCCACAGGGCAGCCAAGCACGGGAGGCAGGGTGAGGAATGCTTACACAGCATATTGACTCCAAATAGAGCTGACTGAAACAGTTTGGTAGAAATGTTTATTCACCTTAAAAATAAACAGTTTCAGATGAAAGGAAACTGTTTACAAATGAATACAAATTTGTTAAAGTTTCACACACACCTCCCAATTTTCCCTCCTTGGAAAGCTTTGGGAAACTAAGGGAAATTGTTCTGTTATCTTATGAAACAAGATTTGCTAAATACCACTGACCCACATTCATTTTGCAAGGATAAAAACTGCCCTGCATGAAAGAAAACATTTTGTTTTGTGCTGGACAAAGTGTTTCATTGAATCTTAAACACATTTTACACAAGGCCCCTTTCTGTGACAAATCTAAAGCATTTTCATGCTGACTTGACACAAAATTGCTAATTTTTTTGCACTGTTCCAAGGATCTGGGAATCTATCTAGCAACCAGGAAACATTGAAATAATTACTGCTTTTGAGATGGCTTGGAGCGACTTCTCATACTTCAAGAAATCCCCATGTAATAAAAACTGCTGCTAGGCAAAATTCATCAGGCAGCATTAGGAGAACTTGGGATGAATTTTGAGTATGCTCGGGTCAGATTTCAAGTTCAATCTGACAAGCCTGTGGCTGTAAACTAGCAGGAACTGTCAGCTTTGAGTATATTTCCATTTGGGCTGTACAGTGTTGGGTCCTGTTTTTCAGACACAGACTGGCAGAACTGAAGTCACAAGGACTGAAATTTGATTTAAAACCTGAAGTTAGTTTTCACATTTCCCCAAGCTGAACTCCCTGTGGTATGACCTTATAGAAATAAATACGTTAAATGTTTCTCCCTAAAGATAGAAAACTCCATTGTAATAAGGCCTCTCAGCACGACACTTCTATCATTTAGTTCCTCTTTTATATGTAGGCCATATTAAAATACACATCTACATCATTTTGAAAACATCTCAACCTCCCCCTGGGTAGCATCATTGATTCGAGTGGCACCTCTAGGTATAAACCACAAAAAGCTCTTTGTGAGGTGATGGCTACACAGACACATTGTGAAAGAAGGTCTGAAAATGGTCCAGAGCACTGTCAACATTTTAAGTTTCAGAAGCTTCCTCCAGCCATTGGTCTTGCTCCTACTTTCCTAATGCAGACTAACATCCTATAGAAACAATGAAGATTGTGCATGAGTCTAAATCTATACTATGTAAAATTAGAGAAAAAGTCCTAGGTACACTTGTGGGAAAAAAACCAAAGTATGTGTTGCTCTGTTCAGCATAGCTCAGCAAATAGCTGATTTTTCAGATTCATAATTGCAAAAAACAAAAAGAAAAAGAGAAAATGAATTCAAATGAGAGCATATGGAAAATGTTCAGGGATTTTTGTCAAGTAAAATTTTAAAAATTACTTTATTTTCATTGAAAATCTGTTTACTTTTGTTATGGGCAAAAGCTATATCATGGGCCTATATAAACCATGTTTGATTTAATCCTTTTTAAATATAATCATTAAAATGGAATTAGTTTCTAAATTAAAACTGTATTCCAGAATGAACATCAGAATCTTTAATTAAAAAATACCAGAATGAAATTAATCCAATTTTTTTCCCCCCTAATTCTCCATTTAAAATAAACTGGCTTGTTGTTTTGTTCTTCTTGTTGTTTTTTGTCATTTTTCCCCCCCTGCCCAATTTCACAATAATTGAAAAATATTTTTGCTGAATGTAGGTTAAAAAAAAACATGCCATATGCTAAATTTTCTTTGATTGTTTAAATACATTTCATCAAATCGTTGTGGCTGATTTTAAGTGTCCTCACCGGGCATTCAAATATGTTTGATTTATTTTTTTTTTTTTACCATAAAGGTTTCAGACGTCCTAAGGGCCCAGCTGAACTGTCTATGTATGGTCTGTTATAAATAAAGACCTTTTCCTTTCACCAAGAAGAGAAATACAGAATACATCCCATAGAGGAGCAAAGCTCAGAGCCCAGACAGGGAGTTCCTGCTGAGCAGGACCTCCACATGTGAGGTGACAGCAGCCTGGACCTGAGGCACCCAGGGCAGCAGAAGCTAGCAAGGCCACCCAAAAGTGCTCAGACAAATGTGACCTGCACCTGCACCTGCACCTGCACAACATTTTCCCCACCTGCAAGGAGCAGCACAGGCAGACAGCACAGGGTGGTGTTGGGCATGGCAGAGGAGCTTGGCACCACCTGGTGCTGCACCTGTGCTAGGACAGAAGCCACCATGCTCTCTTGTCACAGCCCAGCCATGAAGATTTTTCACTCTGCCCATGCTTCCTGGGTGCAGGAGTTTCCCAGGATGGCACAAGGTTTCTCCTGTGTCAGCCTTGTGTTTACCCATCCAATAGCTTGGGATGATGGGAAGCGTTACCAGCCAGGATGAAGGAAGGGATTAGTGTCCCATGGATGGATGCTGGGACTGCTGCCTGAGATGGAGCTCCACCAGCCAGCTGGCTGAAGCTTGTAACTCTCTCCCAGCCTGAAGAGGCAATCCTGTGCATGGGGATGGACCCCAGAGTGGCCACCATTCCAGCCAATGTTAACTCTGCAGTGTAGGAGAGCTGGTTCCTCCCCTCGGATCTTAGACTGGCTCTCTGCTCTGCAGCTGAGACCTGCTGCTGCTGGAGGCTACAGACACCCCATGGCTTCCTTGGGTGGCATTGTCATACTTTGTCCCAGGCACTGATCTCTTATGCAGACACAGGGACACGTGGCTTATGGGAATGAAGTTGGGCTGACACGTATGAGCTGGTGCTCAGTTCTCGAGGTAAAAAGCTCTAGGTGTCTGAAATCACAAAACTCACAGCACACGGTGTTCACAAAGTGCCATTGTGACTGTCTGCCATCCATTTTCAGATATTTTCAGAGGTTGAACAAATCCAAAAAGTAAAAAAAAACCAACCTAAAAAAACCCCATTAAAAAAACACCACAAAAAAAACCCCCAAAACCTAAAGCAACAACAACAACAACAACAAAAACAAAACCAAAACAAACAAAAACAAACAAAAAAAATCCCACCAAACCAAAAAATCCACTTTAAAAAATAGCCAAAAATCCACTTAGAAGATACTGTTTTGCAAAATAAGATGAGATATCACATGTTACAACAGCTGATGTGGCTTTACATATGGGAACTTATAAATTCAGTTCATGGCCTCAAGGAGCAACGAAAAGGCCCATGAGGTGAAAAACGGGGTATTCCAAGTTTTTTTTTCTTAGCACAGTGCAGTAATTCATGTGCAGTTAAGATGTGCAGCCCATGTTTCTAATTCACTTAGGTGTCAATCAGAAATAATTGCGGCAGTCAATGAAGCTATGCCTGTTAAAGAGATAAAGAAGAGCACAGCTCTCCAAGTCTCTCCAGCTCAGTATTACTGACAGTATTGCAGATTCAATGCATTTTTAGAAACACAGGTTTTGTGACATAGCTGCAATAGTTGGAATAACTTTGCATTTTTAAATTTCTTTTTATGAAACAAAATCTTGCATTCTAAAAATGAAACTTCCCTTGACTTCTTTCCACTGATAGTGATCCCATGCCAGAGGAAGCAGGTCTCCAAATGTAGTAGCACCGTTGTCTAGCCTGATTCTGTATTTGCTAATTTAATTTGAGAGGGTCTGGAAGAAACACTCTTGGATGTGATCATTGGTCCTCAGGGAAAAGCTCCCTCCTGACAGAGCAAACGTGTCTATTTTCAAGTAGTTCAGGGCCTCCGTGATCTCTGGTTCTATGTGGGCTTAACTTGATGCAGAATATGCAACTACACACTCTTTTTAGGGGTCCAGTGTGGCTTGTTTAAACATGAACCATTATTAATATATGTCAGGATATATGCACCGTAGTAAGTCACACTGACAAAACAGTGGAGTTACTACAGGCACTACTGCCCTGCAAAAAAACCAAACTTATTCATCAGCACAGCCTGGTGAGCCCTTTTAAATTTGGCTTAGCATGATAAGATGGATGTGTAATTGAACTGACAGGTTCAATGTAAAGGAGCAGTGGATTCTGAAACTTGAGGAAAACTATGTACGCAACACAGACCACTCTCAACTGTGGAAACAATATTGCTGTAAAACAGCTTTTCCTCCCACACTCACAAAATGTTCATGGCCTTTAGGTTTTTTTGGGTTTTTTTTTGGCCTGACGGCCAGTATGGATTAGCATTCCTTGCACAGTCTTGGGGTATTTTATAGAGCAGGTCTACTAGCACTTCAAAAACATTTATTTTAAGTGCTGGACAGTAGCCCATTTTCACAGAACATATTTCATTTGTCCACACCACAGCTATATATTGTCCAGAGTGCTATTATCAGCCAATAACTGCACCTCATTCCACTTCCTTGCTGCATCTTATCACACGCCAAGTGCTGACATCCTTGCATGAATATAACTCCTCCTGCAATGACTGCTGAAAGAAACTGCCGAAGCCCTGCAGATGAAGGTACCCATGGGATCAAATTCAGGCTGGGTTTGGGGTGATTTCAGATGATGTGAATTAAACTCAGTGACACCCATGAGAGAAATCTCTTCAGAAAAGGTGTGGCTATTTTCCAGAATATTGCATGTCTTCCTAATTACAGGGCCAGTTTGATTGCACAGATTGCACAAAGCCACTGTGCTGCAACCATCACAGGAAGCCTGATCCAGCAATTAGAACAAGGGACTGCAAGTCATCATCAGAATACCAATTTCTGTACGTGTGGTCTTCCATTTCCCAGGAGTCACTCATCCGTCTATAAAGCAGAGGCTTTAATAAATTTTTAATAATAATCAGGCCATATAGGTTTGCAAAGCACTTTTCAGTGTCATTCTAGAAAATATTATGAATTGTGTTGATATTTTGCATTTGGAAGCTATGCATCATTCTAATCCACTACTGAGCTGTAACCTGTGCAACAGTTTCAATGCCAGGGCACTAACTTTTTCTGTGCTGTAGAAATCAGCGCTAGAGGCTGTACCATATAGTACCCTGAGTCTTTGTAAACATGCAAAACTGATGACAAGTTTTCCTATGCCTTTCCAAAGCATTGCAGAGATTAGAAGAGGAAAGGTTAGCATTCTATTCTGCATGTTTTCTAATTACATGCTTTCACATTTCTTTGTCCCAGACCCTTAGTCACACTGGATCCATTCTAAACACAGGCAGTTATTGGTCCTGCTCCTAGGTCATTTGTGAGACAGCCTTGCTAGGCTGGGTTCCTGTTTTAGAAGTAGTAGGCACTTTTTTTTTTATATTTGTATATTTGTGCATTGCTATATGATGCTTCCATCGTGAGAAAACACACTTCAATATAAAATGACAAAATATCATTACAAACCAAAAAAATTCTCATGCTCCCATTGGCTAACTAGCAGCCTATTTTTTCCACCCTGAAGAGTACTTAATATGATTTACCCTCTGCCTTTCCTTATCAGGTTTCCCCTTTCATTCAGCTGAGTACTTCTTGTTTTGCATTCTGTGCCTGTTCTTATGCCTTATCTGTTTCCAACTTAATTGACTTGAAAAGCTCTTAGAAACATCAATGTCATTTAGATCAGACTCTGTCTCCTCTTCTCCTAAACTGCAAATAAGGCGGTGTGGTGTTTTCCTAATTTTGATATGGCTGTTGTAAAATCATGGCCTATGGATTGTGCAGGTTGCTGACAGCACTGCCCAGAGAGAAGTTGATGCTGTCCCCACCCAGCTCATGAGCAGGACTGTGACCAGTAGCCAGGACCTGCTTATATTCCTGGGGTATAAAACCCCCACATTTCATAATGGTTGAGGGTAAGCATACAATGCTCCTATTCAATGCGGATGTGTGTTGAAGATGACAAGAAATATTTAAAGACTGGAGTTCATTTGTGGCCTTCTTGCCTCACCAAGGAAGAGGAAATGCTTTTACTGCCAGGTTTGTTTAGCATTAGGAGTAGATATGCTCTTTGTACTGAACTAGACTGGGTTCCAGCCAAGCCCAAATATTTAAGACCTGGTTCCAGCAAGCCAGGAACACCCAGAAATGTATTGGCATCATCAAGCCTTTGATGAGGAAGGATGAAGTTTCAGAGGGTGCAAGGTGAGCTGTGGCATTGGCCTGTCCCCAGCCAGCTCCCTGCTGCATTTTGCAATTAGTCAAATCACAGCTGTGACTTGCTTTATTTCTCCTTAAATGAACATTTCCTTTCTCAGTGCCTAGTGCACTAGATGCTACTGAAAGAAAAATGCACCTTTTAAACAATTATCCATGCCCTCCCAAATTACCTTCAGCTTTGAGCTCCTGGTTTTCTCAGGGGAAAGCTGTTTTTTCTCTTTGTTCTTACATACATTCTAGTTTCAGGATCTCTGCTTGTGGTCACAAGGAGACACTTAAATCAGTCCACACAGTCTATATAACCCAGTCTCCCTCTGCCTCTGGAGAAAGCTATTTCCTATATGATACTTTGCTGGAACCCAGCAGTCTTCCTTTGCTCACCAGCCCCTCATGAGTATTGGCCAGGTGCTGAAGAGCAAATGTGGCTGGGGACAAAACCTGTTTTCCAGAAGGTCACTGACTTTCTCTAGTTCTCTCAATGGTTAATTATACTCACTGTTAAAAAGGTACACTTTGTACTCAGTTTCCAGCCATTGATTCATGTTTTTCTGCCAAATATCACTTTCATGCCTGCAAAAGAAGAAAACATTTTGTAACAAAATAGCCGTTGTAGCTAAGCCTTCAAATTGTTTCTGGGGCTTCTTCTCTCATATTCTGTGAAGTTTTAATATTAAATCTGCCAAAAAAAAATGTTGACACAACACCTGACAACTCTGTTAAATGACTCAGCTTCATGTCATATTTATCCATTTTCTGCTCTTTTCCCTACAGACTGTTTATTCCCCTTTTTGCCTCTTCCACATTATTACTAAAAGTTTTATCATCCCAATCTAGCAAGTGGCCTTATTCTTGTCTACATGTGTTTGTTTCTATTATATTTTTAGTTCTTCCCTTTGCCCCTTGCTTTGGGCTTTAAATAGCTACTTATTTGTACCCCTTGCTATCTATTTTCTGTGTGTGATATATTGGTTTGTTATTTCTAATTGCATTCTCTTTGCAGATGAGCCAAGGAGGTCTGTTAGCCAAAGCTCTCCTATCTCTGGAGTGTGAAAGTGTGGCTTCCTGGCCAGCTAATTAGTTCTCTTAAAGGATTCCCATTTCTCTCTCTACACCTTTCATCCCAATTAATTTCACTGGTAATTTTCTTTAACTTTGGGAAATTAGCCCTTTTGAAGAACCAAACAGCAACCATCTTTTGTCTGCCCTCAGTGAATGCAATCAGGTCATGATCGCTGATCCCTAGGAAACCAGCACTTCCAGACGAGTGATTAATTCATCTTCACCCATCCTAATGAGATCCAGAAGAGGGTTATCTCATGGTGACAACAATACCTTTCCTGAGATGTGTGGAAATTTTCTCCTGCAATTTTGAGAAATCCCAATAGTTTCTTACTCCTGGCTGCACGGAAGGTGTCAGCAGCCTCATCACACCGAAGCGTGTGCCCTTCATTAATTAATGCCTCCCTACTGGAGTGCATGGGAAAACCCTGCACAGAGGTTGGTTTTTATCAAAGCACCATACACTGCATTTTCAGCCAAAAGCAATACCCAGCCCGACAGCTGCTGACCAAACTTGTGTTTGCAGATGACGAGTGGGTAGGTGAGTGCAGCAGTGGCGAGCTGGTGCAGGGCATGGTTCACTGGCTGCCTAAGTCACCCCGAAGCTTGGGCACTTCTCCAGATGTCACACACTTCACTTCCAGTAATTAGATCACTGTGACAGTTTGGTACAAGAGGCTGAGCCTGTGCAGCCTGTCTCTACTCCAGGAATTCAGCTTCCAGAGTGCCCCTGTTACACCCTTCCCATCCCACAGAACAGCCACCACTGCCCTCAGCTTGGCCCTGAGAAGTCATGGTCCAAGCACACTCTGAAAATCAGTTTTAGTGGAAGACTGGAGTCCCTGCAAGGTTTTTAGCTCTTCATCAGGACAAGGCAATGCATTTTCATCCAACAATTGATGAAACAATCTTGCCATGTAAAGCTGTGAAGATTTCTATCCACACCTTTTTTACACTTTGCATCATCATCTGGTTGCTATTTTTCTTTAAGATGTGCACTGCTGGCAACTAACTTTTCTTCCCGCCCCCCACCTTTTACCACTATGCTTTTAAAGCACATCCTGGCATTGAATTACTTGTGCTCAGCAGAAAGGTGGCTCACTCCTTCTGAAAAACAGAGTTCTTTTCAACCTGTTCAGCAGGATGCCTATTTCCCCTCCTTAGCCCATTTCAGGGGGGAGAGAGGTTGTGAATAATTTATTAAAATATTCATTTTCCTTCCACCAACACACTGATTCACAAGAGATAAAAATCTTCTTCTACTTGACTCTGAGCTTCTCTTCGCCTCCAAGAGTTAAACCAGCACTGATCACAAAAGGCTCATATCACACCTCTTCCAGCTGCAGAGGTAATTTAGGTGTCCTGCTGACAGCGGGAAGGTGAGGTTTTATAACCAGCAGCTGTAGGTGCTCTGCTATGGGCTTTCTGCCCCATGCTGGTGAGGGTGCCCTGGTCACAATGTCAGCAGCAACTGCTCCTGGCTCTGGAGAGCAGGGGATGCATGGAGGGAGCTGTCATGCCTTTACCACCTGTGCTGCAGCAAGGACCCATCTGAGGCACTGGTAGTCTGAACGTGTGCTCACGTTTGGTAACAAAACAAATGTCTGTCTATTCCAACCAGAGGGATGGAAGATAAGTGGATTGCATGTGGTGGTGGTGAAGAGGCAGTGGTGATATTAGTAAAGACTGTTAGGATTTCTGGAGTTCTCTGTTTTGCTACAGAGGATGCATAAGCTTGGGCAAGTACCTGACTCTCCCTGTCACCCTATTTATCTTCCTATCCTAAACCTCTGTCCCTCAGGGCATAGGGGGATCTGGTTTTGGTAAGCTTTTGTGGGATCATTTTTACATATTTAAATGTTGCAAGCAGGGAAGAAAGAAAATCACGTGGCTTTTTTGTATGTAGAAGTGTTTTCTGAAGTATCTGCCTTAGAAAACAATGCACAAGGCCAACACATTTGAGCAAAGGTGAACATGTCTGGAGAATAACCTCTTCCTTTATGTAGGAAGAGATGCAAGCAGCTGTCTCAGCTAATATTTTTCTCCCCTTTGAAGCTTTTCCAAGAAAGGCAAAAGAGAATTGGAGGCTTATTATAAACTGGGTTCAGCTCTGTGTCCATTGCTGTTAGTGTCACAACTCCTAGCAAAAAATACTTAGAGAAAGAATGCAGGAACAGGACAGATGTGCAGAGCTAGAGCCTTGATTTTTCATTCTCATTCCCAGTGACCTGCACCTTCAATACTTCAGGAGTGACAAATGCTATCCTTGTATTTGGTAACCCACAATAGACTCACCTTCTGTGGGTTTGTCTATTTTTTTTGTTGTCAAGGACATTATGAAGTGACTGAAGTGATGAGTTCCACAAATGTCCCATTTGAGTGACCTGATGATTTTACAGACTCCTGTAATGTTCTCCTGAGTCCATCCCTTTTCTAGGCTAGGAGTTCCCTTATACTTAACGTGTCTTCACACATCCTTTTCATACACTGATTCATCTCAGCTTCTCTTACTGCAATCTTCCCTTTTCTGCCACGGCTGTTGGGGCCATCAGTTTAAAAAAAAAATGCAGGTACACCCTGTATTTATTCAGAAGAATAAAAATGAATCATGATTTCTTATCTCTTTACTTTCTTCCTAGCTCCTTATGCTCTATTTATTTTCTTGACCTCTCCAAATATTGAGCTGGCATTTCAGGAGTGCTCTCTCCCTGTCCTCGAGATCTCACTCCTGAAAGGTAGAAATAGTCTATAGTCAATTGTCAGGCACAGGGAATTAAGCTTGTGCAGTCTCCCTTGAGCACTAATTTACATTTATCAGCACTGAATATGGTGTCTGTATAAATTTTAGCACTGTAAAAGAAGAAGTGGCTATGTAAAAAAAGCACATCTGCCAAACCAAGCAAAGGTCAGGTGAGCATCACTAAATATCCAGCCTGTCTTAAACATCTCAGCCACGTGTCTGGGCTTACCCTTCTGCATGGTGACAGATTTTATAAGAACACAAATAGAGCCTGGGGTTGCCAAGCTCAGGCTCCTGCCCTGCATGAACTTCTTGGCTGCCAGGAATTAGGACCATGTGCAGAGCCAGCAGTCCCTGAGGCACATCCCAGCAGCCTGCGCTGTGACCAGGAGGTGTCTGGGCTAGCCATTGGGATACACAGAGGAAAAGGCTGCTTCTTAAATCATACCCCTCTTAGGAGTTCAGACATCTATTTCCAGACTGCAGGGAAGTCAATCTGTCAGACCAGGATTCACAGTCTGTAATTCTCCTTTGCATTAGATAGCTAAGCAACCCTTCCAACAGGACAGCTGGGGGAGGGATGGAGGAGGAGTGCCAGTCTTTTCTGCAAAAATATGGCTGGGCCAGAGCGCCCACACCTCATTTCAAACAGGGGGAGAGCAATACACCACCCATGCAGTCAGCAGGAGCCATGGATTCAGTCCATCTCCAGCCTGGGAGGGTGAGCCCAGCCCCGCGATCACCAGTGCCGAGCGCAGTCCAAGAAAGGATCATCCCTTACTCTTCCAGGTGGGGACTGACATCACCATCTGTCTTTCACAGTGACAAGCATTTTTTCTTCCCCGGGAAGTTTTATGAGTCAAATTAGACTCATGAAAGTATTTTCTTGCCTTATAATGAGTTTGTACATTTTTCGGGTCGGAAACTTTCTCTCTTGCATAATGTTCCACACAAATGATGAGCAGTCTGTTCATAGTTACTGTTAAAATTATATCATTGAAATTTCTATTATATCTTGGCAAAGTCTTTTCCCTCTTTCAGTACAAAGAGATGTGATTAACTGCTGCCTTTCCACACTTGGATTGAAAGGCTTTGTCGGCTTTGTCAGTAGTTAACATAATTCACGGAAAACCAGAATACAACCTTGAGGCTAAATGTGGCCCATTGAATTCCACAATAGGGCAATGGTTTGATCAGGGTACAGCAAAGCACACCAGAAGCAGAAGCTTTTGTGGGCTGTAGCTCCATGGGAAAGATTAAATCAGCCACAATCTGCTCCATTTTATGTAAAATAGGTGCAGCCCTCAAGCTCCAGGCAAGTCGCCACTGAACACTGGACAATGTTTAGGCATCTTTGTGTAAGTGCTAATTGCCAGTTGTTGGTGACTGGAAAGCTGCCAGGGACAGAGTGGCTGCAGCAGTGTTTCTGGCTAAAATACAGCTTTTACAAAATAATTATCTCAAATCTATTTAGCTCCTTGCAACAGACACATCTGTACTTTTAAGCTCCTCTGTCTAGAGCATCTGCACACAGATATGACCTTAAAACTGCATTATAAATACAGTATATGTGACATTCAGACTGTCTATTCCACTCTCACAGTGGGAGGCAATGGTAAATAACTATCTCCACAGCAGCAATTCATGATGGCTTAACACACTCACATTCATAGTCTTTCATATTTGATTGGCAACAAATCTGGATGCAGATCACCGAGGCTTCTGAATAAGACTGTAGGATCACAAGCTCCAGTGTTTTAAATAATAATTTATCTCAGCTTTATTATTTAAATAATAATAATCATCTCAGCTCTTTAACATCTGGGATATTTGCAATATTGCAAATACTGCAAATGTCCCAGATGTGAGCTGCAGATTTTCTAATACTGAGGACGTTTGCAGATATTCAGCCCCACAAATATTCGACAGATGAAAAAGTATTTTACTCTTAGAGAGAGGGCAAAGGCCAAATGCCAACATTTTCAACTGTGAGTTTCTACAGATAATACAAAGTCGGTAATTGAATTCTCAAAATTAGTTGTCTGTGTGAGAAAATGTTGCCTTCAGAAACACTCCATGGAAAGTTAAGGAGGCACTGCCAGACTGCAGGAAGAGAGCCTGCATTCTGGAGAGCAGCATATATTCCACAGAAAAATTCGACCTGAGAAGGATGTCCTGATGTCTGGAACACAAGACTGAGTGAAAGGCCCCTAACTCTCTCATACCAAGAAATTACCATTTGGTTTTGAAGATAGTGATTTATTTGTGGAAGTTCCTCACCATCCTTGCAAGTGAACAAAACCCATCATCATGCCTCTAAACTGCTGCTCATTCTGATGTCTCAACTTTCACCATACATCTTTATATCTCTCGTGCTGGGTTTCTCTGTCATTTGGTCTCTCAGTGACCTTACCCCTCTAGCTCTTACACCCAAGAGTGTGCCCACAGAAGTGCCTCTGCCTGGTCCTGGCTCTGGAAGGCCCACATAATTTTTGCTGCTACTAGAGAAATGAGGTCTCTCTATCAGGCGACCTGATAGATGCAATGTCTGATCTTCCACACTGCCCCAAGTCCAGGCTTGAAAGCTTGATGCCTCCTTTTCCTCTGCTGCCATGTGTGTCTGGGTCTGCTCTTAGCAAATACAGTTGCACAACACCAGGTTGAAAGGGAGCCCCATCATCCGGGTGGATGCCTAGGCTAAGTCTTTCCTCCTCTGAAAGACACATTTCTGTTCAATTTGAATTTATTTTTTTTTATTTCAGGCTACCGCCTGTCAGTGAAGGATGAGGAACTTCCTTCAGTCTGGGCCTCTCATAAAGGCACCAAGGTGCAGTATTTCACATTCCCATAAGCAGCAAATGCACTCTAGAGACTGCAAAACTCTGATCACTTTATGGAGTGGTCACTGCATGCTCTCAGTTGCTGCAAACTGCCGTGGCCAGAGTTATGGTGACCAGCAGTAGTGGTAAACATTCACGTTGTCACGGGCCACAAGAATTATGGAGGGGAGATTCACTGTGCTGGACTCTGCTTAAATAAAAAGGTACAGATTCTGTTCTGTTCTTTTTATATCTTGAGACTCTTTTCTCACGAAATCCTGGCAGGTAATGATCATTCCCCTCAGCATCCAGCATTGCCTGTGCAGCGTGGCTCCTGCTTCTGTCTGGGGAGGTGAGCCACACCAGCGGCTTCTCTCCTCTCCTTTGTTATCCACTCTGCCTCCTCTGCTGTTTATTTTAACCAGCATCATGGCAGAATATCTGTCTGATTGTACATGTGAGCACATAGCATACAGACTGGTTGCAGCTGGGGCTTTGATGTGGGGCTTAGACATGAAAATAGAATAAAAATAAAATACTGATAAAGGATAGGTGTGCAGGCACACAATTCTGCCACACAAGTGCTCGAGCTGTCATTAGAGCTGCATGTCAGGCTGCACAGATTTTCCATTACAATCTGCTCTTTTGCCACTGCCTCTCAACTTGTGAAATTTCCAGTTCTGTCGCATGTCTTACCACGATTATTAGTTTTGAAAGCAGAATAAAAAATCCTCAACCATATTAAAAAAAACCCCACAAAACAACAAAAAACTCCAGGAGGTTGTTTGGAGTTTTTTCCCCAGCAATATCTCTATTTTGCTGATTCCTATCACTCATCACAGAGAAGAAACTCCTTATAGCTCACAGGTCTAGTTTAACAAATATGTGATGGCTATTAGGCAACAAAATAGCTGTTCTCAATTGGAGTGGTTGTTCATAAAATCCATTATCCATAGCTCCTTTTAACCAGGCATGTTTCCATGAGTGGTGTGAGGATTTTGATGCTAGCAATTTAGACACAGTGGAGCAAACTCCTACAGCCGTAAAGATTTTTAGCAACTCCCTTAGCACCTTCATTGGCTCTGCTAAGCAGTTAAATGCAATTTAATCCAAATGGCCCAGCAATTCAGATGTGAACCTTCCATAAGCAAAGACTGTTCTGAGACTTATGCTGCTCCTGATGGGAACATATGATGCAATACTTCAATATGATTCAGAAACCATTTAAAAGAGAGAGTTGTATTTTTTGCCTTTAGTCCCTGAGGATGACAGTGGTGCTATATGGCTACATGACATATTAGTCTTGAATTTACTTTTCATTTACAGCCAGTGCAAGCTTTGAGCAGAGCAGGGATTTAACCAAAGTCTTTTCAGACAGCTTTCCTTAGGAGCAAAGATGAATATTTAATACTTGTCAACATTGTATTGTAGGCACATGCAGAACATGTGAATATATGAATAAAGGTTGAGCATTGGCCAACAACATTGTTTTCGACAAAAAGAACCATTTCAGAAAAATTCCTTTGGAAAAATAAATATTAATTTTTGCTGCTTTTTTTTTTTAAGCCACCCGAAATCCCTTTCCAAAAAATCAGTCTATGGAGGTTTCTTGATTCAAATTGGACTGATCTGAACTTTAGAGCTAAGCTGATCAGTGAGTTCATTAGCATTAGATGTAGGTATCACTGTGCCCCGAGAGCTGGCAGGTACATGCCAGATTTCTAACCAAATAAACTCCACAATTTTAGCAGGTTTGCCTCTTCAGAAAGCAGGAAACAATGGAAAACAAGGCAGAGATTTTAAGGAATCTTAACCATTGTCCTGGCCCAGCAGCAGAAGGAATGCAAAAAAAGGCATTTAATAGCTGTATCTTCTGTTCTGTATTTAGAAAAAGACAGACACTACAGTGATTTTTTAAGCTGCGGAGAATACCTTTTATTCTAAAAGTAACCAAAAAAAATGTTAAACAGCAGTTATTCTCTCTGGTCTTCTAAAATATAGAAAACTTGTAATCAACACCTTTGGAAGAGCTGATGAATGGCTCTCTGTATCAGTAATGTCAATTTTCGGTGCATCTTGAAACACTGGGGAAGATCTGGGGCACTGGAGGGAAGCCAAAAATATGGAAATATTAAAAAAGGCAAATGAGATGATCCCATGGTACCAGTTCTATGAAACTGAACTGATCTTTTGCAGAATCATCAAATAGGTGACAGGGAATTCATGAAAGAAAGAAAGAAAAGAAAGAAAAGAAAGAAAAGAAAGAAAAGAAAGAAAAGAAAGAAAAGAAAGAAAGAAAAGAAAGAAAAGAAAGAAAGAAAAGAAAGAAAGAAAAGAAAGAAAGAAAGAAAGAAAGAAAGAAAGAAAGAAAGAAAGAAAGAAAGAAAGAAAGAAAGAAAGAAAGAAAGAAAGAAAGAAAGAAAGAAAAGAAAAGAATGGTACTCTAAGAATGGTATTAAGAAAAGAATTTGTACAAACTCATGCTGGTTTAAAAAAAAATTTTTAAATGTGATTTTATTCTTTAAAAATCAGTTAAACTCCAACTGATAGAAAATAAGGTTGAAATAACAGTGTTCTGAAAGATGTTTGGGGGGTACCTCTTAGCATTTTGAGTAAGGAACTAGGAAGGCACAAAATCCTTGTGATAGATGAAAGATGTGAGAAACTAGTTAATTTGGAGATCTGAAAATGCAATTGTAGATGGGAACATGTTTACATAGAGGCCTGGATTTGCAGATGTTCCATGGAACTTAGTTTTTTGTACGTATGTTATTCAAAACAATTGCCACTGATCTGGAAGAAAATGTAGAATAATTTCTCACGATGTTAATGAAACAGAAAGAACCTCAAAATATGGTAACTAGAGACTGATTTGTATCACCTCTAAGCTGGATGCAAGGAAAAAGTACCTACCTAAAATATTACCCGCTATAAAGTCCTACATATACAGGAAAAGAGTACAAGTTGTATTTATATAATAACAGTGTATTTAAAAATGAGCTGGAACTCATGATGTATTGAATGAATGTAGAAAATAGCATTGAAAGCCTTTTCAGCTGTAGTTTAGGTGATAGTGTGGGAACAAGAAGCAGGATGCATCACTGATATGAATCTGAAGTCTTCAAGGTGATTTACATCTTGCAAGGGCAAAGATAAAATATTTTCTTTCTCTGTGGTTGCTGGATCACTCTTAAATATTGTAGCATATACGCCCCAAAGAGGGGGGAACATCTATCCCAAGCCATTGCTGACACAAAGAATTGTAAACATTGTCTTTCAATATACAGAATATCAATTAGGACTAGATACTTAGATTATTGTACCCTTCTGTGGTGCACTCAGTGCAAGAATAATATGAACCAAAGGTACTAGAGAGAAGCCAGAGGTGGGAAAACACAGCAGAAGTACAGAGGAGCTCAGACAGTTAATTTTAACAACACAAAGTTTAAGAGATGAATTAATCATAGTGTCTATTTGAGGAACAGAAATTGGAAAGAGGACTCTTCAGATAAAGATGTAACTGGATCTAACAGCTGGAAGTTGAAGCTGACAATTTCAGTCTAGAAATAAAGCATGTATTTTTAATAGTAAGCAGCAAGCAGAGCAACAAACAGCTAACACTTTTGGTGGCTGCTCCATAATCGGAAAGAACGAGCTAAGAGTTGGCATTTTTGAATGTCTATTTATAAAAAAGACAGCAGGAAATAATTCAGAGAAGACCTGTGGCTTAAATTATACTGGAGATCAGAGCAGATGGTCACAGCAATCACATCCAGCTATGTAATCTATGAGCAATCAAGAAATTTAGCTGCTGTGGTCAAAGGCTCACGATATGGTAAAAGAGAAATGGATTGCTGAGGAGGCTCACATGGATGTGTCCCCTTTAGCAGAAGGCAGATATGCAGAGGAGGCAAATGGGCAGGTGTGGTGGAAACCAGGAGGAGTTTAGGAAGGTAGAGAGTGATTGTCTAAGTGACTATCTGGGTTAGCTGTCTTGGGGCTCAGGAGACACCAACGTAGGGAAAACTAGAGATTGTGCTGTGGGATGAGGGAGCACCATGGGCAGGATGAGAGTCATGGTCAGGGAGGGAAGAAGGAGGCATGCAGAGGAGGTCCATGTGGCAACCCAAAGAGATATCCACAGTCCATGGGGCAGAGACCAGCTCTGATGGGGCAGCTGCTTGCCTGCTCTTTGAAGAGGGGAAAGCCTGCCAGAAAAGGCAAAGCTGGGAATTGGGGGTGTCATGGAAGGGTGAAGGCCAAGCAAAGTGCCTGGGGGGAAGTCTAGGTCATGCACGGTGGATTGGACCTAACAGCTCACAAGAAGGCCAAGGATGAGGCAAAAGACACAAATCATTTCAGTCAGCTCCCTCTGAAACAGCCTTAATGAGCTGAAATGCAACATATGAATAGTCAAATCTGAAGGGATGACAGTGTAAAATTGCTTTGGCTCTTAAAATGTTCAAGTGCTTTTATTTATTCAAAATTGCCATGACATCACCTTCTCCCTCAGAGGGAGAGCTCACGTAATTGCTGTTTACTGATTCAAGGCCTTTCAGGGTAATTTCTGAGGCTGTCTACTTCTAGGATGAAATGCAATTATAATTTCTTTTGTCTTATAATGCAGTCACAATAAAATCTAGAGAGAAGCACTGCATGAGGTTACTTCTCTACAGCAACAGTGCATGGGGCAAGGCTGGACCCGCATGTGGAAGCCATCCAGCTCCATATCTTCCCTCCCAGAGGAGAGAGGTCAGCCAGTGTTTAGGGCTAGGAAAGGGATGGGAGCAGGGAACCCGAGACAGGGTGTGAGAGGAGGAGAGGTGAGGAGCAGAGGTAGAAAATGGAAAATCTTATTTTCTCCTAGACAAAGTCTTATATTGGTCCCTAAGCATAAAGCAATATCAAATTGTGAACTGTATAGCATCCTCTTCCCAATATATGCAAACCTCCAACACCCAAAGGCCAGTCATTAAAATATCTCTCATTTAAGTATGAGGTGCAAGTTTTACCTATTCTGAGATTTGATGTGGTGCTACATCTTACAATGTCTAGTTTCCTCAAGCCTGGTAATAATGTGTAATTTCTCGAAGGACTGACACGTCGTGACTTATGAGGTGAGTGCCTCACTGTAATTAATTTTTATTAGGATATAAAATATATTTCTGACTAAATATTAGGCTAATGATATTAAAATCCTAACTGCTCCACATGGGAAACATAGCAGACCAATATAAAATCCACATGATATTAAAAAAAAAGACTGATTGGTAAATCTTGGTCTTAGAAGTTAACAGTTTTATGCTAAGCTGGTTGTAACTTCGGTGTTATAAAAGTTATTATTGAAAAAAAAAAAAAAGAACTTCAGAACTATTAAATTAAAAAAAAAGAAAGGAAACCTTAATGTGCTGTTATTCTGTCCTACTGTTAATATAAACTGCCTGTGGCTTGTGGATGTGACCCAGCCTGTCTTGACTGCTCCATCAAATCACACAGGCCAAAAAAAGTAACAGATAGTTAAACAACTTCCTGGCTAATTCCTGGCCCCTTTTGCAGCAGCCATCACTGCAGCTGATGCCTTGGCAAAGGATGCTTCCCAGTTCTGGGCAGCTCTGCTGGGGTCACACAGGTACCAGCAAGTTTTTCCTCTCTCTTTCCTCTGGTAAAGCAAGGTCCTGCTGGTCACGACTCAGGGCAGCATTTCTCTGAAGGCCTAGATTAGTTCCCCAACTTTTTGTATTTCTCAGATTTTAAGGAGGTCAGGTAGGGACAGACAGCACGGCAGTCTTGACTTTTGTAATGTCACTGCTTATTCTGCTCACAACTTGGGCAATCATTTGTAACATGCTCACCAAAAGACTCCGGCTGACGTAGAAATTTCTCCCTAATTTTAGAAACAGAATTTCACAACTCCTTTCTTACATCGAGGAAGGAATTTGCTCCGATGGCTGCAATGCCATTACTATGCATCATTCAAGGTACTGCATGTCTCTGGCTCCAAGGAGAAAACCTCCCCCAGAATAAATCAGCACTGCCAACTGCACCTTTCCCTCTCCCCGAGTGCTCTGGGTTTGGATGCTGGCTGTGTGCATCTGGGGCTGCTGGGGTGCCTCCAGACTCTGTGGGGTGGGAATATCCCTGGTCTCTGCCAGCCCTCCTTGGCCTGCAGAGCACGCAGAGCTGTCACAGGGATAAAGAAAAGGAAAGGTTGGGTTGAGGGATTTGTTTATCACAGAGCTGCAGAGCCAGCTGGGGTAATGAGCATGTCCCATTCTCTCGTGGGTGAGCCTGACAAATACCTGGTTTCAGGTTTCTGCTGGAATACTTTTTTGTTCATTAGAAGACTTGCTTTTGACACAAATCCTTGCTGTAGATCTGCTCAGATAAATGAAATATAAACTCACTCTGGATGCAGCAGACCCAGGTCCCAGAATTGCACCAGGCAGGTGGGGAGCTTGGAGCTGCAACTCTCCCACCCCAGCTGAGCACTCCCACTCGGGTGAATGCCTAGGCCAGCCACAGGATGCTCCTATGCTGCCAGCAGGGCCCTACAAACACCACAACTCACTGCCAAAGGAGTTACCAACCTCATGTCATGGGGGGCTGGGCTGGCTCCCTCTATGGGGGGGATGGGACCCTGTTTCTCTTCTGCCAGGCTGGGCACAGAGCTGCCCCTTCCTCTGCTCCTGCAAGTATCTCCACAAAGACTTGTGTTACTTGCTAATCTCAAGACATTCACAGTGGAGAGCCACGAGCCTTTGTCTGCATCTGAACAGCATAGCCTGGGCCCATCTTTATTCAGCCCTGCTGCAGTATGACTCAGAGTGAGGCAAGGCAGAGTACTGATGCAGACGTACTCATCCACACAATCATTTCATAAAATAACAGTTCATATCTTGTCCTCAGAGGACTAAGCCTTGGAGCAAAAGTAAACATGATTTTCAGCCTCTTGCTCATTGTCAGCTATTTTCTTTCCTGTGTAGAGCAGCCAGGTATGAGCCCCCACTGGGGGCTGGCAGTGCTACAGTAGAGGCAGTGGCACAGTAGAGATCCTTCCAGTCCCCTTTCTTCCAAAATGGGATGCTGCTGGGATATGAGCTTTCATATGAGGCATTGCCTTCATGTGCCTCCAAGCCAAATCCTCCTGGCCAGCCAGTACCTCAGCCCACACTGCAGCGCAGCATGCTCAATCCTTTGCAGAGCAGCAGTATTAACAATTCCAGAAATGTTATGGGGCTTTTCCTTTCATTCCTGCTGGGAGAAGCAGGACGGAGGTCGTGGCAAGTTACTCCATTTCCCCAAGCTGTCCTCATTTCCAAAATGTCATAGGCATTTTTGACTTGATGCACAAGTCTTGAATCAACTGAAGACCATTTCTTCCCCACTTCTAAGCAATTTATTTGGAGGGGGGCATGGCTTTTCAGATGAATCTGTTATCTCTTGCCAGTATACTTCCACTGGCTTCCTTTATTACCTTGCTGGTGGTCTGTTTTGACACTGCACAGACATTATCAGCTTCAGGGGAGCCGAGTCCTTTTGAAGGCTGTTGCAATGAGCACTGAAGGCATCTTCTCAGATGCCTGTGCACAGGGCCCGGAATGTGACTCAGCCCTTCATTTCTGCTCCAGCCAAGCTCTTAAATATTGCAGAGTTCCTCTGGTTGCCAAAGGGGAAGAAAAGAATTCACTAGCTCGTCTGAGTCTTGAGGACCCTGTCCTTGATGCTGCACCCTCCCAGGAGCTCACATTCAATGCCCACTAATGCCACTCACCAGCTCTGCCTCTCCTCTAAGGAGCACTTTGAAGATACGGCCTTTTTTCTACACCAGCAACCCCCTAACCTAAAACACCTTTTCCCCCATCAAACTAAATATGCTGGAAAAGACATCTTCCTCCATGCTAATACCACTGCTCAGAAATTGATGCTCTGAGGTGCCCTCTGTAGGGGCTGAACCCTTGGTCCACGTGGGGAAGAGCCAGAGTCTTCCCAAATCTCCACTCCCAGGCTCCATTGAAGCACTGTCAAAGGGCCTCACCACTCCAGAGCCTGTAGCTCCACTTTTGTTGAGTTATACAACAATACAAACCCAACAATATAATGAGCTGCCCCAGCAGAAGTACATGGATTTATAAAAGAGCCATGCCAGGCAGTGATGGCTGTTTTCTGGCACCGTTCTGGCACTCGTTTCCATAGCATTTGCTCTGGGCTGCTGCCAGAAGCAGAGTAAGAAGCCAAACTTTTGCTCTAACCCAAATAGCCTTTTTTACCTTCTGATATTAATGGGGTATCTTTCCACAAACTGGGATGCCCAAAACCAGCAGGCATTGCCACTGGTTTAAATGCCAGAGGCATTTTAATTGCCTCTATTGCACTGTTCCTCCCCAGGTAAAGGATAAATTTTTGCAATTCTATTTTATTGTAGTTGTTGGTTGTGTTTTAAACCGTGTACAAACTGCGTTTAAAAAACAATGCAGAAAATATTACTGAATTTTTGAATAATGCTGTCATTTCAGGTAGCAAAAAAACCTTGGCTTAGAAATCAGTGTCATTTCTGCATCTTTGCCATGTAGCTGTAACCTTTGTTAAGTTACACCTAACATCAGAGAGTGAGAGCTTTGTCCCTGGTACCAGCTAACCCACCTGAGAAATGGTGTTTTCCTCTCTTTGGAAGAGCTTATCTTTTCATCTTCCGTTTCCTTTAGGAATTATCTTTGATTCCCTTCATCTTTCTTCTCTTGCCCTTTGCTGCAGGTTGTTTCCCATCTGCTTATACTCCAAATCTTTTTCTGCTATTTAATCTTCTGCATACCCCTCACTCCCCTCTGCTTTCTGCTCCTCTGCCTCTGACTGCCAGACATCTGCTTCTGCCCAAAAGTGTGGGCACAGGGGCAGGTCCCATATCTCATGTGGGAAGGGGACTTTGGTGGCCAGTATACCCATGATCACAGCAGAGGAGCCAGTCATGGCCGCCTGCGAGGCATGGAGAATTGCATATCATGGTTCAGGAAATCCAGGTGTGATGTAGGGGTCAGTCTCACGTGACCTGCCTGGAGACAGCTCACCAAATCTGCAGAAGGTTTACACCAGTACTGCTGGTAACTCTATTTTTTTCATTTTGTTCACTTTTTCCCAGGCCCTTCATCTGTAGAATTTTACAGAAGGTGAGTTTTGTGGAGATATTTGGTGTGGCAGCTTATCCCAGTGTCACAACTGCACTCGCACGGGAAAGGGACACTAAGAGCACTTGGACCCCAGAGAAAGAATTAATGGATGGCTTGTGTCTTGTTAGATATCAGTTAATTCAGCCACAAGACTGAAAATAATAGGGAAACAGGCTTTGCTTTAATGCTTTTGGAACAATCTGCTAGATCTTTCTAGACTAGAGATACATTGAAAACAGCTGGAGAAAGGGCAGGAAGGTTTGACATCCCATCCTATTGCTAGAGCAAGATCACATACATGGCTAGCTCATGACCACAAGAGTGTCTGAAAGGCAGAACATTACTTAGCTACTTCAGTAAATAGCCAAAACACAGTTAAATCCAGAGTTGTTCTGTGAGAAGGACACATGTCTGAGGGTACAACCACCCCATGCAGTGGGGTACTCCTCTCCTTGCATTAGCAGCTGGGGCTGCTGCCTGAGAAGGTGACTGGAGAGCTCTGATGGGGCCTTTTCTGCTGAGTGCTTCACTCTGCCTCTTGGGTCTTCCAGTGACAGGTTTGGTCAAGGGAGGCACTTGTATTTTCCATTGGAAACAGCTGTGTCATGGTGGAGAGAGGGCCAGGCAAGCACATGTTGCATGCACTTAAGTTATCGCAGCAAGATGGGGCCTCATGAGCACTCAGGGCATCGTCAGCTGTCACCTAGGAGTGATAAATTCTCCACTCACCTGGAATGAGGAGATCCTGGCAGAAGGACAAGACCGTGCTGCCCAGGCTGCTGGCATGTACAGCTCCAGGATCTGCAACCCACAGCTGACTGGGACAATCTACCCCTTGCCTCTGCTTTTGGGCAGGGACCCACAGCAAGGGAGTGCTGAGTGCCCTGGTGCAGCTGGAAGCCTTGCCTGCTGCCAGGCTGCCCTGGCAGGCTCCCCTGTGCCCTGGGCCAGACCCGGACCCGTCCTGCCTGGGCACACAGCAGAGGGGACGTCTGGGTTATTTTAAGCAGGTTATGTCAGTCCTGCCCTCCCTCGCTCTCCCCATTCCCCCTGAAGCACTGATCACTGTGGCAGGATGGATTTGCCTGACTAAAAGGGCCAATGGTTTAATTGATATGATATGGCAGCTCATATGTAATCTCATTATTCTGTCTAGCAGGACACATTATTCTCTATTTATCACACTTCTGTCATCTCAGGTCTGTTGTTCTCATGCTTTGAGGACAACAGAAACACCTTTCTGTCAGAGAAATCTCAGTGGGGGCAGGAGCACAGGAGGGGCTTCTGCAGTGGCAGACAAAGCTCCTGGGTGTGGGTTTTGGGCACCTCTGCCTCTAATCTTCATACAGCAGGGCTGGGAAATGCAAAAGGGCTGGTAGAGGAAGAGCCAGGGTGTCTTCTGTGAGCAGCAAATTTGCTGGAAAATGAAGCCTTAGCAACTGTGTGTGTATGGGGGGTGTTATTTATTAGTGGGAAATCAGTTTGCATCTGACAAACACAGCTCACCCCCCAAATCTCCTGTGAGAAGGGCAACCTCTACCAGCAAATATGTTCTTGTGTTTTCTGTGCTAAATTGTCTTCTTCTTTTTTTTTTCTTTTTTTTCTTTTTCTCCTTTCAATCAACGCACAGCTGAAAGGAGAAAGAAAGGAAATAAATATTCTGAACATGGCAAAAAACCCCAAACAGTTTCAGGTCAAAAAATAATACTTGGTTAATTGAAATGTTCTGACACAAACATTGAAATGTTCCTACACATCCTGTCCCCCTTGATTTTCTCATTGAGCCTTAAAACAAAATAAAATTACTGGGCCATTTCCAGGTGTGTTTGTGCTCCTGCTGCTTTAATAACAGCCCGTAGTGGTGCTGCTGCTGCTGACTGCTGCTGAATCCTCTGACAGTTTAGTGAGGCAAACAAAACCATGGCTTGTTAGAGGGATGTGCCTACCCGGACTCCACAAAGGAGCACAGTACAGCATGAGTGTGTGGTGCTTGGGAGGAGAGGGGCTGTGGGAGCGAAGGGCCAGGCAGCTAAAGAAGTGTCCCAGGCAGAGCAGCCATTCTCATGGCACTCTCTGCACTCGGAACTGAAGATGTCTTGCAGAGGATGGGAAGCATAATTAGCACAGTATGCCATAGGATAGATGCTAAAGCAGTCTGTCTAGCAAACAGATACTACAGTACTGAATAATATAGACATTAAACCAACGACCCAGAATCTAGCCAGCTAGACTCTTAATCCCCCTTAAATAGATTCACAGACATCCTTGCATTGCAAACATTTGATCTGAGCAGACACTGGATGCTGTTGTGTTGTATTTATAGAGCACCATGACAAAAGTTTGAGGTGTTTGTGCTTAAATAATGCTATTTTCCCATGTTAATTTGTCAGCACAGAGCAGTCTTTGCACAACATGCTCTTGAGATGGAAAGAAAAAGAACATCAGCTCTGGATCCACAGGGAGATAACAAGAAAAAAAGGGCTCTGTGCAAGCAAAGGCTGTCCATGTGACACAGAACAGGGTAGAAGGGGATCCAAGCTTGAAGCCAGGGCAGGCTTGACTGGGAAGAGACTTTTCATCCAAATAAGCCCCAGGCTGGAGCTTGGCAAATGTTTGTGGTTAAGTGCATTATTTGACCAAAACAAAATCCCGCAAACCAGCAAATTGAACAGTTAAAAGTATCTGTGAATTTGGTTTGTGTTCATTGGTTTGGATCAAAATAAGGAGGAGGATGACCTGCCAACTTTCATGTTTTGGCACTTTTGGAAGGAACTGCTTTGATTTTGAAGCTAGATTCAAGGGTGGATTTGCAAAACTGACAAGGCAAGGGTGGCTGTCCTCTGGTTTCTCGGGTGTCAGCAGACCCAGGAAGGATAGAGCGACATGGTTCAAATGCATTTTTTGCCAGGAGGTAGACAGAGGCTGAACTTAGGCTTCCCAACCCATATTTATCAGGAAAATGCCCTACCAACTGAGCCATAGAGAGGTCTAACAAAATGCCCTTTTCAGCATCTCCTTGTAAAAATATCTGACCTGTGTATGTGGAAAAGCACAAATTGGAGTGAAGACTAGTGTCCAGCTATTCCCAATGCTTGAGCCATCAGGCTACCAAATCGCTCAAGCTTTTCTTTTTCTGTAATTTGTGTTTAACAGTTTTGCAGGGAATATCTAGTTCTAAATGAGGAACACTCATTTAGCTCTCCCATGCCTGTGTCCACAAGTCAGAGAGCTTGGATGGGATCCTGAAAGTTTGTGTCCAAGATTACAGACCAAGAATTTGGTTCAAATAATCCTTCTGCCTAATTCTACTCTGCTCCACTTCACTCACTCACTCACTCAATCATGTCCCCTGGAAATGCAATGGTTTATTTTCCAGTTTCCTTCATTGTAGAAAATACTCAAGGATTTCCTAAATGGAACCTGTAATTTGAACCATACAGCTTTTGTCTCTTCAACTTAGTGGCTATTAAAAAGCAGTTAATTTGGTATGATTTCAGCAACCTGGTTTATACTGCCTGTCTGGCACTGAAGTGCTGGTGTGATGGAGCAAGACTGTTTGCCCAGTGTCCCCTTGAGCCTATAGTAAAGATTGCTCACAGCAAACGAAATGGAACAAGAAATAAATGCATTGAAGTGAGTCATTGCAGGCAAATAATGCTCAACACAGGTAAACATACTTGAGTTTAGTTTTTCTCTTAGCACTACTTCATATTTGATTCCTTATCTATAATAGTGTTTTGAAAAATTTTTTCAAGAGCACCTCTGCTCTCTTCTATGTGAGCAGAAGTCAGAATATGAGCAATGGACTTAATTCTGCTGATAGGCTGACCAACACTGTATTCCCATTCATGGAAGCCATTGAGACTCTTTATTCTAATTATTTCTGCCAGAAGACAGATGCAGATCCTCACTCTTATGATGAATAGATATCTTATGATTTTCCTCTGCAATTTATTCATAGATAATTTATACACATCTATTCCTGTGCCAATATTGTTCAGCTCCCAGATCTTTTCTGTTTACTGGCTTATGGAAAGCAATCATATCACTCTCAGGCTTAATGTAGCAAAGCAAACAAGCAAAGTTCTTCTACTTCTCTTTCTGTAAGGTGGGACTTTCATTTCTCTGTGCATCCTAGTATATCCTTGTCACCACGTGTTTCAGTTTGAATCTGTGGTCTCTCAAGCCTGACTTCTAGAACTACTGCAGTTATTTCAGATGGTATCAGCATCTCAGGGTCCAGGATTTAGATTTTCGTAACTCTATTGGAAATATCTTACTTGGAAACACATTTAAGTTAACATTTTTACTTTTTCATTATGCAGGCTTCTCCATTTACCATTCTCAAGTGGTGAACTTCCGTGTCAGGATGAAAATTCATGTTATTAATCTACAGTACTTTCTACAAATTAAATTCAGCCCTTTTTGCTATTATTATTCTGAAAGGCATCTACAACTCTCTGGGTGATATCTGGATCCTGCATTAATCTTGCAGTGCCCTTAGTTTTGGGTCACCTGAAAATTTTATCAGTACATGCTCTGTTTTGTACTAATTAATTTTGAACCAATATCACCCATAAATATATTAAATCAGAGCAGTTCACTTCCATAGAATTGTAAAGTGGGAAGTGAACTACTTACATCTGTTTTTCTACTCAATGCACAATCATGTCTAACACTTTCCCAACACTTTCTTTTAAGGAGTTGTTAGTCCAGTTAAGTTCAGACCTCTTTCCAAGTGTTTTACCCTGCTGAGGCTGCAAATTATTAAGGGTTTTGAAGTCCTGGCTTAAGGACACAACAAACTTACATTTAAACAACTGGGCTGTCCAGACCACTTGGCTTTGTTACCTCATTCCTACACACTCCTCGGTGTTTGCACTGGGAAAAACACACTTCAATGTGGTTTAATTTCTCTTTCATTTAATGAGTATCTCATTATTAGTTCACTAACTCCACAATTACTTCCTAAGAGAGGCCTGTCTGTAATATCTTCACTCATTATCAAAACTACTTATAAAATGTTATCATTTTCTCATTATTACATTTTTAGTGATGAAAGTTTTTGGCTGTCATTCTAGGAATAACTGGACATTGAATGATTAGCTCTGCAGTCTGTAGCTGGAAAGATAACATTTCTATAATGATGCTGTGCATGGTTAATAGCTCTCACTCTAACAGTGCAGAGATGTCTATTCATATTTCAGACCAGAGCTTAGAGATCTGATGTGGATGTGGAAAACTAACATGCAAAGCTACTGCTGTTCTTTCTCCAAATGACTTTACCAAAGCAAGTTCACTTTACCTGTTATTTCTCATGTTCCTCTGGTTTATGACACCATCAACACTCATTACTTGCTAGCTTACCATACATATTTTTACCTCTATGTTTTCATAGAGGACAATGCTGTCTTGTATTCAAGTCACAATTGCTGGTTCTTGGTATTAATTCATTTCAGGAAAAATAAAGCATTCTCAATGCCTGGGAGAAATATGAGCAGCAAAAAAGCTAAAGAAACCTATATAGGAAATACTGAATTATATTCTCTTGTTTACAAGCTTACAAGAAAAAAAGAAGCTCCAGAAAGGTCTGTTGTGATCACAATTATGCTAGTGAAAATACCAGGCCCTAAGCAAGGGAGGCTGCCTTTACTGTGTGTCTGCCCTTAGCATTCCCTGCATTTGGTTCCTGGACAGAAGAAAAGCACAATCCTGAATGGAATCTGATCTGGCTATCCCAGAATACAAAGATTTGAGACTGAAAGTGGCTATTGATGCATTGATTAGTAGAGCACTTAAACTCAGGATTCTGATTGGTTTTGAATAAAATACTGGCTTGACCAGTGTTAGGCAGGTGCTCTGTTATCTCACAAAACCAGAGCTCTCATAGGAATAAAATAATAAGAATAAACATGTATGGCTCAGCTATCTGTTTCCTAAATGAAGTATAAATAGAAGAATAAGAAAAAGTACTTCTAGCTCTGCTACATGCTTCCTAAATGAAGTGTATAACAGCCTAAATATCTTTTAGGGGCAATTACTCCTGATTTAGAAGTATTTATTGTGATGCTTGAGGACGCAATTAGGAGTGCAGGAGGTAAAGGAAAAAAGGAAAATATAGGCTGAGGATCAAGAATTTGCTGATGTTCTATTTTTGTAAGCCAAGAGCAAGTAGAGGCTTTGGACTTGCTGTGAGTGTGACCCAGGCAGAATACTTTCAGGAGGTCTAATCTTTCAAAGGGCAGTCTGGGGGGAAATTCTGTAGGTCAAGCTTTCTTTGAAGTACTTCCAGTTAGCACTCTGGGCAGCTTAGCCATTTTGCAAAAGCCACATTATAGCCCCATGTCTTCTTCTGCAAAGAAGACATACTTCTGTATTTCACTTCTAGGCTCTTAGATGTTTTTGTTGGGTTTTGTTTGTTTTTTTTTTTTAAGAAAGAAAGAAAAGAAAAATCCCAGGAGAAGAATATACTCTTCCTTTTATGGATGATACTTTTTTGCTCACATCAGTGAGCTGGTAAAGGTCAAATGCCATCTGTGTTTGTCATGAGTTACTAGACACTTAGAAGTTTGCCTGTAAATAATGGGTTCAGCCCTGTATTTCCAATGCAGACTGAGTACTGAGTGAAATTTGCCTGCAAAAGCCCTGTGGGATTTGACCAGCCAGGAACAGCTGCAATAATGAAGAGAGAACTTGTTAAATGTTTAACCAAATTAACCAACTGCACAACGTGGTGCTTTTCAGCTCCATCAGAGTGTCTCTGGGAGAAAGCAGAGGTACAGAATTTGCAGATGTTTGTCTGGGTGACTGAGATAACCTTGCAACATCTGGAAATGAGAAAGACAGCTGACAAGGGAGTCTGATGGTGTCAGGGGTTGTCGCTAGTTGCAGGGACATGTTTCTCAGTTTTTAAACAGTGCAGCAAAACATCTCACTCTTCAAAGAGCAGCGAGCATGCTGGTGTTGGGTTGCAAATCCCCTGCCACCCCTGCTCCAGCATATGTTATCTCACTGGGATTACCAAGAAACTTTAAAGATGTGCTTCTGTCATCCTAAAACTGACAAGTGGGCTGAAGGAAAACATTTGCTCAGAGTGTAGGCTTAATGAGGTCTGATGTTATCTTTGAGACCAAATGCCCACCAAGCATTCTCAATGAGCATATGGGCTGCTTTAGTGCCTGCTGCGTTTCCCTGATGGTGAGCAGGTCCAGGCAAACCGGAGAAGACACAAAGAGCAGAGCTGCAGGCCCCGTGGGAGGGCTAGTGAGCAGAGTCCATGGGACAAAAGCAGTTTTGGGGGCTCCTTCAGCTTCAGGTGACATCAGAACAGTGCTCATGCCCTACTCTACAAAACTGCCCCTCCCTAGCTGATTGTGGACTGAGATGCCTTTTGCTCACTGAAAGCATATCCCTAACAGTTCAACAGAAGTGAGCTCCTCATCACCTCTCCATTTCTACTCCATTCCGTGTCACCTTGGCCAACCAACCCCATGTGTTACTTGGGGGATGTGGTGATGTGCCCCTGAGCAGAGCTGAGCTGACAAAGGAAGGCGTCTTCCCCTGACAGTCTTGTTCTGGGAGCAGGATAAGGAGTGAGACAAACATGCCACTGTCAATTAGCTAATGTTTGTCCAAGGGATGGTTGAATCCCATGGAGTTTTGTTAACCTCGTGGCCTCTATAAAACCTGAGTTCATGAACCTATCCCCATTTGTAAATTCAGGCCGTACATTCTCCTTTGAGGTGGAATAAAAATATGCTTTTAGTTAAGGAGAGTATAATGCTATGCATAGGGGTAGAACATTAGCTCTCAATTTAGGCAGGCAGGTGTTCTTGGCAGTACAAGGGCTGTACATACACTTCCATTTGTTTTTCCCTTCCTTCTTTGCTTCCATTTCACAGCTACTTGGAAACTATTTTTCTACTAACTGCATTTTCTCACTTGATTTCTTTGCAGTAATTTTTTTTTTTTCTGGCAGTCTCCTGAAGGTGACAAGGCCCTCATGATTTACCAAATCTAACCATGGGACCATATTCAATCAGGTTTTGAAAACAGGCCAAATAGATTCCCTGCTCTTTTGAAAGCAGCTTCTATCAGCACAAAATATCAAATACCACCAGTATCTCCTGCCTCCAACAGAAGGGAGCGTGAGGATTCCCTTTGTCTGGATACTCTGACCATGGGCCACTGTGGTCCAAGCCCAAGTCATTTCCCTCACATTAATAATGTCAATATGGTATTTCAGAGTATAACAGTTAAAATCATATTATAATCTAAACATCTCACTGCAAATTCAGTGCTCACAGGCAGGCTAACAGCTCTGGGATTGGCATCAATCCAGAATTCAATTTTGGTTTCCAAAATACAGTGCGTTTTTTTAATGTAACATACTTGAGTGGGTTTTTTTTGGGGAGGAGGGGTTGGTATTTATGATGCCTTATAGCTTCAGGAATTCAACTTATGAGCATGTTCATGTTTTATTGGGAAGCATTCTTAAGTTTTGAATATGATTATAGGTAGTATTTGAAATTATAATGTTGAAATGCTTTAGTATAAATACATAATTTTGGTTCCATGCTGTAAGTCATGTTAGAGCAATCCATAGAGCATTTCAGACTTCACCCTTCCCATTTTCTAATGCAGGGAGAGTATAGAAGGAGTCATTTTTAAAATCAGGATATAAAAGAAGTAATTCTAAAAATAACTATTCAACACTTTGGTTTTTTAGAAGATTTACTGCTCACTCATTTAATCCTATCAGACAAGGTAAATTTATATACACAGACACAATCTGGTAAGTTTTTTTATTTATTAATGTGCTAGCTGGCTTGTGTGCTAATGCTGATTTGCCACACATACACACGCAAAAAAAAAGACTTTTGAGAAAATGCATTTAATCACATGAAAAACCACTTTGTTTTACTGGTTTGCTTCACTGGATTTGGAAGCCTGGTGACATTTAATTTAGTCCCCAGGTCACAGAGCATTTCTCTGACATCACCAGCCTGCAAAAAGGGATGTGCTTTATACTTTTCAATGTCTACAGCACAACTCCTTCCCCTTTTTCCACACAGATTTCCCATTATATTAATATGGCTCCATTTTTTTTCTACAGAAGGCTTCTTTCTATAGCAAAATGATGGCACATATTGGCATCCAAAGTAGTTTCTTCTTCCAAATCTGTTCCCTGTGGCTGTGAATGTATCCTCAATGTAACCATGAGCAGGACTGGACTGGGTTTATCAGCCATTTCCACCAGGGTCGGTGTTCTGGTTTTTTGGTACCCATGACGTGTGACAGAGATGTCAGCAAAACAAAGTCAGTGGGCAAGTTTCTCTTGAACAGACGATGGTACACAAACCTTGCCACCACCACTTGGCATTATTTTTGGCAGGGGGCAGGTATTGGGTGCTTGAAATGGGTCTCTGGGCAATTTAGAACAGCAGAAGGAAATGCTTCTTTGGAGGTTTGAAAAATCATGGTGAATGTTGCCTTTTTCTGCCGAACTCCAGCAGGCTTTTCATGGATTTGCTGGGTGATCCACGTGGAATCTGATCTGTCCTCTCATGTCTTCAGGTGATTGAATCACAGAGCTGCCCCTGTTGTTCTTGTTCTGCGGTAAAAGAAAGACTGAACTCTCATCTTGTTTCCTGAAGGTTTCCTGTCGATACCAGCACTGAAGGTAAAGTGCTTGCCCAGCAGGGACTACCACACAGGAATAAAACCTGAGGAGCCCCTTGCACCAAGGAGAGCTGCAGGTGTTGTGCAGGAGCACACCCAGGAGCACCAGAGCCTCCTGAGGCGGAGGTGAGGTAGACAAAAGCGTGGCCTCCATGGGTTGTGAATCCACCACTGCCGGCCATGTACATGGTCTGCTTGCTTATGGAGCAACCTCCTTCCCTCCTCCTCCTCATCCTCCTCCCAGTTTTCTTTCATAAATTACAATACAGGCCTTATATTTACTCTAGCCCCACTGTGCTCTGCAGTTTGGAGATCCGTGCAGGACGTCCCATCGTTAGATGCATGCCGACTCTATGCATGGAAATACCGTACACTGGGGCTTTTAGAGAGTTTCTGCTGGAGTCAGCAAGTCACAAAGTCCAATTACTGCTGTTTTTACCATTGTGGCACTGACACTCCCCATAAAGTTATAAGTAGCTACTTCAAGATTTGTAAAAGCCCTTAAAAATAAAAGCTGGGGCCTAAATGTCTCAGCTATAGTGCTTGGGTTTGCAATTCTGCTTGGTGAATATATAAGAGAAGAAAGATAATTTCTGGAAGTATAATACAACTAGTGGTAATAAGTAATAGAGCTGTACACTGTTCTTGCTCCTATAATTCCTCAGCTGTTGGCTTGCAATGCAGAAGGAGAGAAAGATAATCAACAAAGTATAGTGGAGTGGTCTAATCAGTAAGTTGGAGTCTCAGCCTAAGCTGAGTGCTAAATGGTGTCACAATCTGTAATGTCATTGGTTTAATGACCAGCTTTTAAAGGCAAGAGCATCAACTAGATTGTAACAGGATATAATACTTTACGGAGTGAAGAAGCTTTACAGACTGAAAAAGCATCCTTCTACCTATCCTTGTGGCAACATATGGATAACAATTGCATTTTTAATCTTCTCCTATAATTCATTGGATTTAAAATCATGTGCAGGTGTCCTGATTACCTGTGACACACAAAAAGCCAGCTCCATCCTGCACAGAGCCTATTTATCCCTGAATAAATACTCTTGGCTTCTGACACTGCTAACAGTACACTGAATGGAAATTTTGCTCTGACACCTCACCTATCTCTCTGCATAAAACTTTATCTTGAAGCCCCCCTAATAGCCAGGTATTTTTGATAAACAAAATATAACAAAGCCATAAACTCTCCAAAGGGAGTGATTTGATGCAGTTTTACACTCTTGAAGACTCTGACATAAAGACAAAGTGCAGCAAATTACCAAATGGGACATCAACTGAGCTAGGTAATTGCAGAGAGACACTCCAGTTAAATTGCTCTGACAGGCATTTGGAGTAGGCAAAGAACTTAAAGGCCAGTGTACAGAAATTTTTGGAACTACCACAACTCCATTGTGAGTCTGCATATGAAGTGAAAAACCCTTTTAAATACCAGTCCTGGGAGACACACATTGGAATTGCAGTGCGTGGTGTGTTTGGCATGATATTCTTAACTGGGACAGGGCAAGAAAGATCTCCATGGTCTCTGACAAACACCCAAGTGCCTGGATTTTTTTCTTACATCTGACAATGACTATTAAATCTTAATTAAAGGTAGTATGAACAGGTTCATCTAATGGCTGTGCCTGTGCAGCAGATAGGAGTGTGTCCTGCTTTTTGGTCCAGTTAATTCTTGTCTGGTTTCTTTGGGAAAGGCCATTCTCCACATGGGAACAGATCTGCAGCTCTGACCATGAACCACCTGTATTTTAGTCCTTCATGGAAACAGGCTAAAGGAAAACTGGGCCTTCGTCTCAGTACTGCACATTAAACATCTCAATGAAATTTTTGACATGATTTCAAGAATCATGAAGGTGAATTCAGCAGTCTTCCATTTATCCAGAATACAGCTCCAACACTGAAAGTACATGAGAAGGACTTTGGCACTGTATCAGTATCCATCCACCAGGATCCAGTGGAGTCAGTCTGGTCTTCGCATTCATTCAGTGTTGAACTTTCTGCTGAATTTACTGACAAAGGGTGGAAACTGCAGCAGCAGTTTTAAAAAAAAAAGGTTATCTGTTTCTTGACATCAGGACAAGATCCTATGACCTCACAGATCCTTGAGAAGGCTCCAAATGTTAGTGATTTCTACTCATGCTCTCTATGCTCTGAATTAAAGCCAGCTGTCTAAAAGAAAAGTATATTTGAGAGTCCAAACTCTGACTTCGACTGAAAGTTGTAATGGGTTGCCTTTACAGTAGGAGTGTCCCCAGGGCCCCTCTCACCAGTCAGTTGGGTTTCCTTGGCATTAGGTGATGTGGCCAGCTCGAAAGCTGCTGGGTCAACATTAACTGTAAGTTACACAGAAACGAAGACAATTGCCAAGGTCTCAAAAACAATTTGCCACAGTCAGGAAAAAGGATTTAAGTGGGTTTTTTTTGTTTTGTTTTTTTGTTTTTTTTTTAACAAAGCAAACAGTCAAATGCTTGGCTGCCTGACCTCCTGCTGAGAAAGTTCTCTGACTTGAGTGAAGGGCCATTCACAGCATTTCAGTCAGACTGAAAAACAGCTGTACCTGCTAAACAAAATAGGAAAAAACCTCAACAATGTGCTGCAGGATGGACTTCCTTCTCATTGGGAGCTAATTACTCCTTCAAAGGAGGAAAGGCTTAGCTCAAGGTTTTTTTAAAGAACTGGAAAAGCAGGGATGGGATCAGAACTGAACTGGCAGTATACAGGGGGCAGGCTGGCTTAGAAGAGTATGTGGACCCACCTTTTGCTTGGAACACATATGCCACGTGTAGAATGGGCACTATTTTAGCCTTTCAGATCTGATGAAGAAAATGGGGTCTCCTATCTCCTGTGGCTGCTGGTACAATAGAGTATTTTACTTTAATTGCATCACTGTAAGAGCAGATCCAAACTCATCTAGTCAAATGGAGCTTTTTAAAGGGATAATAGAACTTGCAATACTGCCATTTAGAATCTTTTAATATGCAACTACTTTAAAGAATGTGGTGCTTTTATGTTTTCAAGAAATTTTTTATGAAATGTTCTTATTAGTTGGTCACTCTACTTTACCCCCATGCTCATTGATGCAGAAATTCACTGATTCTGACATTTTCATCAAGAAAGGAACTCAGGGCATTCTCAGCCAGGGTAGTAAAGGACATAGCACCTGTTTTAGGGTAGAACCAAAAGTCAGCTTTTGTTGTAGCCAGGACAACCTCTATGAGCACATGGGGACTTTAAACCCAGAGCCTCACCATCCAAGATGAATGCCTCAGACTTGGGAATGTCATGGAAGGAGGCTGTCTCTTATCAGAAGTGAAAAATTTTGATCTGACACACAGAAGGAGAAAAATGCAGACTTTTAAGATTTGTTGTGTGAGAGGTAAAACATTTCCTGCCCAGGTGTGACCCAGTCTCTTGCTGGAAGACAGAGCTGATTCCAGCAGAACCTTAAATGACAGGTGATCACCATCATGGTTTCAAAATCCTGGTGTTGAAAATGGACCTTTGGAGTTACTCACTTGCAGGGCTCTGAATGTAGAGCTGATCCACATTGCAAAAAGCAGGGAGTAATGAATTTCACCTAAACGTTTTTGCAGCAAGAAGGTCAAGAAAAGGAACAGAAAGATCATTAGCAGGAACAGAGAAAAGGAAAGACTGGAGATTAAAAGAAATTGTTTTATTTGCCTTGCACTGTCAGACCAAGCTGTAGCACACCCTTTTCCTCCTATTCCTCCTCCCAGCCCTATCAATGCACCTTCTCCATGAACTTGACCCTTAGGAGTGAGCCTGCTGCTTTGGTATTTCTGGTAGCTCTGCACACAGAGAGCATAAATTCCCTCCCCTCATGATGTGTTACTTTGTCAGAAGATGATCACAACTATTCCTGGTTTCTCAAAAACACACTTCAGTCATGATAGTGACTGAATATTCAGTCACAGAATACGCCCAATGTATCAAAGAGAGGCATAGAAGCAAAAAAAAAAAAACAAACCAACCAAAAAAAAAAAAAAACAAAAAAACCCAATTAAACTAAGAAAAAAAAAAAAAAAAAAAAACAAACCAACCAAAAAAAAAAACAAACAAAAAAACCCAATTAAACTGAGTAAAACAATCTTTCCAGTTTTTTTTCACCTTGTTTGTTCTGCTCTCACCACTGAGTCTTTAAACTCTTTGAAAACCAGCTGTCCTTTGCCATGTCTGATGGAGCACTATGTAGTGATGATGGTTAATGAAGAAACGAAACACTTTAAGGGGTAATACATTATGTCACTACATTAAAAAGCACCATGAGAGATCTGACATGCTGTTTTTTCACAGAGGGAATAAGACAAATGATCAGAGAGTGAGGTGTTGTGGTTATTTGAGTATGCACTGTTCCTCATAGGCTGTACAATTATTGTAATTCAGACTGCTTATTTCCATTCAAGGTCTGTGAGTCAACCAAATGGGGAGGTTTTCTGACCATGACATGTAGGCTTCATGCTTAAGGTCAGTTGCTGGCTGAGAATGTAACACAGCACTTAGGGACATGGTTTAGTGTTGGACTTGGCAGTGCTGGGTCAATGGTTGGACTCAGTGATTTTAGAGGTTTTTCCCAACCTAAATGACTCCATGGATTTATGAGCCCATACCCACAGAGTTCTTGCGTTGAAATAAAATTTTCTGATTCTGTAAGGGAAGTTCAAAGTGTCCAGTGTACACACCTGCTTATGGTGGCAGGGAGAGGAGAGGGGAAGGCATTGCTTTTAAACCATCCTCACTTTCCTCTGCTGGCCCTATAGAAATGAATTGACTTTTGATCCACACTTGGACAAGGTATATGTCAGGTGGATGAAGGCTGCTCACAATATTTGTCCTTTGCACTTGAAAATTCATGGACCTTTTGTAACCATTTTGAATCTGTCTGGATGGGATTAACATTGTCAGCACTTCTAGAGAAAATGCTGAAATCAATAAACAAGGTGGGCAGGTGGCAGAAGGGAGTAGGGTTGTGGAAATCTTAATGCACATCACTGTGTATCTTCACATTTCTCATAAGCATCAGGCACTTCATGTCTGAAAGTAGAATGCCTCACAGCAGCTCACGAGATCTCTACCTATTTGTCATCCAGAAACATTCCAAGGAAATACTGAATCCAGATTGGTTTTTTCCTGCTCCACACTCTGAAAAACAGAACATGAAAGCCAAACTCTATCTCCTGCTGAAGATCACAGTAAGCAATACTGCAGATTCCAGGGGCAGCACAGGACTAACAAAACAGCCTACTCAGTTCAAACGCCTTTCAGCTCAGCTCCCTTGCTTTCTTCTGAGCTGAGAAAATGATGCCATTGGTGTCAGTGCTGCTTTTTCATATCAGTTGTGTGTGGTACCTACAATGACTGGGCTTTTTCATCCCAGTTTGCAAGACACGGGGAATAAGAACAACAAAATTCTGACAGCTTATGTGGCAAGGGGAACTGTCTTGCTGTAACATGAACATTACCAGTGAGCTACATAATAGACCTTGAAAGATACAGCTTACAAAGCATTTAAAGTCAATTTTTGCAAGTACAGTTATGTAAACCACCGAAAAGGGATTTGAACTAGTAATGCTGAGAGTTGTTTAACTTCAGCAGTGGTAGGAGGAAGTGATATGGGTGGACAGAGACAAGGAGAAATGGATGAATGGGATATTCCTTGGCTATGCTGGCCAAGCGGATGCATGACTGCAGCAGATAATGTTCATATCCAAGTAGGATAATTTCCATATTTTTAGGATGAAGCCAGCAATTGTGGAGTTTATTACCCATGAATCTTTCAAGCCAGATATTAAACACTCTGCTCTTGTTTGGATTGTATGAACACTGATCCTCCTTTTGCACTTGCCCTATAAGTAAAACCTTTATTCATCTGTCTTGAGCTGAAGCCTCTTCACTGTTGGATTGCATAGTGAATATTTAGGCACTTGCACTCTGCACTGTTACTACATATGTACAATGAGATGTGATTACAGAGTCTTTGAGATAAAAACTATTATATCTCATGAAATATGGATTGAAAATACAGGATCATTTGAGATATAAAAGTTTTGAGAGCAAAAATGGTAATTTACTACATACTTCCCACAGCAGTGAGACCCTGACCCAGCCTTTGGCTCTCTAGGAACATCATAACAAACAATAGTAACAAATCTAAAGGAAAAGTTTTTGTGCTATTAGCATTGCTCCCAGAGATATAGCGTGACATTATGTTGCTGCATAAAACCATGGAGCCCTGGATGATTAGACTAACCTCCACAATCAGGACACTGCTTTACAGAGAACTAAGATCCACTTTCAACTCTCTATAAAATTTCCCATAAGACCTGTCATGAAGTCTCCTATATATCAGCTGAGGTTTCAGTAGGATGCAAAAATCTGTGCTCTGCTGCAAAATGACTGTTGTACATTAAGTCACTGACATTTTCATATCTGTTGTACGTCATCACATCCATTGCACTTTAGCAATTAGATTTGTGTTCTCAGGCTTGCTCTGAATCTGTTTCCAGGATGATACGACCCTCAGTGCTGAGCTACTTTAGCCTGTTTCCCTCTATTCACAGAACTCAATTACTTTCTGTGGAGTAATTTTGGATTTGCACAGCCTGAGTGTGACAGAAAAGCACTAGTCCTGCTCCTTTGAGGAAAGTGGTGATGAGGGCAATTCTTTTCTGCCCAGTGAAAAGACATTATGAGATTGATTTCTGGACAACCACCCAATTCACTGGATAGAGAAAGCATGAAGGAATATGTGGGTGGATGGCTGGAGCTATTCCTCCTTTCTTCTGATAAAACATTGATCCTGTGTAACTCATTAAACCTTTTAATCTGCTCTCAACAATTTTGCTCCATCTTTTTCCAGGGATCATTTAGTATAACTCTGCTGCTAGGATTAGACACCTGCTTTTACCCCCAGTAAGTACCTTGCCATGGAGCAAGGGAGAGAAAGCTTTGGCTCGTCTCAGCTAAGCCTTGCTACTCTTCCTGTTTCAGGATTGCTTTAGAGACATGAAACAGGGGGGCAGGGGTTAAAATTAAGCTCTGTCATGGCAAATGATTATGTATAATTTTTATAGTACCCTGAAATGAGGAGAGAAAAGAGAGGGCAACAGGTGGAAGGCTGTTATTAAAGCTAACTTCCAGCTTAATCAAACAAGCTTCAGAATAAAATGAAGTGATGGCTCAAGCCAAAGAAGCTACCACAAATGAGCCAGCCAAGGCAGAGTGATCAGTTTTTCTGCATGTGCAGGATGTATTGGCAGCCTGTTAGGCATCCTTAGTCAGGATAACAGAACAGGAGAACATCAGAAACAGCTGTTCCAGCTGCTTCTTCAATATTGCCTGGCTGCCATCAGTATTGCCAATTTGCCATTAATTCACTTCAGATGTACTGGGCTTGCCTCACTGCTTTTCAAAAGCTGCATGCTGCATGGCACGAGCCTATCACTCTTCCCATCAGACATTTGATAATTGCACTGAGCTAGAGATTGGCAGTGACAGGCACTAATGGGGGCATTACCAGCATTATTAATGTGTGCTCGCTTTTCTGCTTCCCCTGCCTGCTCAGCTTGCAGATCTCTTCAGTTGCTGGCAGTGAAATGACCTGATGCCAAATGATACAAGAAAGAGAAGACATAGTTAAAGCACTTCCCAATCATCTTGCATGATACCAAGCTCTATTGGCATGTGTTACATCCTCTGTATGTACCTCAAGGAAGGCAATATTCAGTACCTTGCATATGGGAACAAACTTACTTTATGTGTGTTACTCTCCTCTTTCAGGTGCAGTACTTGGCAGTTGCACATGACAAGATTGTGTTCTGATATGGTTTCCAGGATAGCAATGTGCTCAGTCTGGGGACACCTCTGCATCTGTTCCTATTCTCACCCACAGTCAGGAGCCTGTTTAAATTCACTAGGGAAAGTTCATCCCAGGAGTGTTGCCTATCAGACCACAGAGTGACACCAGGGGTGGATGTGCCATGTTTTCCTCACTGCTATGCTGCAACACAGCTCAGTGTGCAGCTGGAGTTCTTTACACCTTCATGCCACTGCAGAGCTTCCTGACTTAGAAAACTCCTCTCTGTGAGGGCACATCACACCTTTCTAGTAAAAGGATGATGTTTTGGTTTGATTTGTTTTATTAACCATGGAGCTTTATGTTCATGTAATGAATCGGAGCTCATCCTGGAAAAGATTAAACTATCTTTAGGAATAGCTTGTGCAGGCAGTGTTGCTAATGCTGCCACACTGAGCACCTGCTGGTTTTTAGTTCCTGTCTGTGGTGGATGAACAGCTTTTACATTCTTATAGTAACAACAGCTACCGGGAACAGGGTTTGTTTTGCAGCTGCCATGAATAAGCATGCATGCTGCCAACAGCACTGATTCCTGGGAACAAAGTCTGCCTGGCTTTGTTTCCAAATATTAACCTCCTGCAGTAAGTGCCAACATACTTCACCCATTTTAACACATATGACATCTCTGGAGAGGGACCTGGGAAAGACGGTCTGGAGACGAGGAGCGTTTGCCAAAGGAAGAGTAGCTGTCCTCCTGGAATTTTTCTTCTCTGTGAACAAAGGGAGAGAAACACTCTGAAATATGTAAACCCTGCCTTCAATGTCTCAAGGAAATGCCTCATCTTGGCAACTTTCCCTTTCTCTCCAATATTTATTTCCTAGTCTCATCATTTACTGTGTGAAATACTGATACTGAGTCAGTCTTGCAAACAAACATGTCCTCTGCTGTAGGGAGTAACACAGCTTTGCCCAGCTTCTCTGAGTGGATTTGAAAGTTAAAAAAGCCCAGTTTTATGCTAGCAGAGTCTCTGCCTAGGCAAATGCCGTTATCAGAATATTGGCAGAGGAGTGGGGAACAGACAGCCCTCCTCACACCTGCACTAAGCCCACACAACTTATGGCAGGGGGATAAATTACAGGCAACAGATGCTCACCTGAATGGAAGGATATGGGTGTGCATCCAGGATATGCTTCAGCCATGACCCAAGGTAGGATCTCAGTGAGATGCTGCTCTGCACTTTTTCCTATTACTCATCTGCTTTGGCTTTCAGGGGACCAAAACCTAGTGTGAGGGCCAGCAAGGAGACTGCACTGAGTTTCAGGGGGATTCATCCCCCCTGTTCTGCATGAGAAGGATCCTGGGTGAGCCAGCAGCATGTTTGTTAATCTGGCTGGATGCCCTTGTTGTCTGGAAAAGCTGGAAAAGCTGTTACCAGTGAGGTGGGGACTGGAAGAAACTGTAAAATACAAGCTGAAGGCAACTGAAGGCTGCTGTGGAGAAATTTCAGCTCTCCCCAAGTCTGGGACCTTGGTGTTGTGCTAAGCTAGTCCCTTCAACAAGACTTCTCACACATGGTTGTCAACTGGCATAGTGACTAATAATATTTTTTTCTTATTATTTAGGTTTAACATCTGCTTACTGTTTTACAAATAATTTTAAAGCAAGAGTTCAGGTTAAAATTAAAAATTGCCCTTTAAGATAATAAAATAACAACAAAGTGATTTTTACATCCAAAAGTAACAGCACAACAAACACTATGCAAAATACATTGCTGTTTCAAATCTATATTTTTCACAGAGAAAAATGGAGTAGACACCCTCTTTTATGACCCCAAACCCCTATTCTGACAGGGTTAGGGATTGTTTGCTTTCCATTTTCTGATTTCTGCATAAAAACCCTTCATTCTGACTGGCAGAAGGGCTCGACATTTAAAGCTGTAACTGTAGTACATGGGAAACTTGCTTTCACCTCTACCTCTTTTTGTCTTGTATTCCTTATATGTAGAAAGCTGCTGAATTGCTTTTCATTTTAAGAGTTATTGTGGAAGGGTATTTCTAAACACCTGTGAATAAGCTCACTGCTGACTGTAAATTTTGCAGGAGGCCTTATGAAGATATGAGTGATTCTTCCTCCAGTGGTGGGTGGTAAATAAGGTGAGGGATTGCACAGGAGCAACATGGAGGCAGGAATGTGCTGCACAGCTTCTCCCTAAGGGAACATCGTCCATTGAGTTCAGGGGCTGAGCACAACACAGATTGTGTGGCACTGGAAGCTATGGACCACCATGGAATCTAGACTCTGAATGGGATGAACTGAAGGTGTGTGGATGACTTTAATCTGGGCATTTCATAATACAAGTGCATGAATGTGCAGCCTTGACAACATATTTTAATAGAAGGGGTCTGTGTGCACTAAACACGGTGCAGAATAAGTGAAAATCCATGCCTTTAAACAGCTTTGTTAGCAGCTTGTCTCTTCTAAAGAACAAGCTCTTTGTTGGGCCTTTTCTCAATAAGGAATCCTAACATTCTTTCCTTTTTGACCAACTAAAACAAAAAGCTAGGACAAGTCAACTTATAAAGCTCATTCTTATCAAGCTCATGGTTTTTAGGAAACAGTCATTTGGATACATTTCAGATAAGCAGCCAGCCTTGTGCATGCTTAGCCAAACCCAAACCTCTTATAGTGTTTTCTCCCTACTATTAATCTTATATCCTATTAGTAGGATTTCTTGTGACTTTTGTGGTGGCTGGTGCTGTATTTTGGCTGGATGTGCGTGACCAGCTCTGGATGACCTAGGGATCAAAAAAGCTAATGGAGAATTCCAAACATGTAATTAATTTCAAACTTTATCTCCCCAACAGGGCTTTGTTATATCATTGATAGTAGATCTAGATTTATATTAAATGAGTTAGATAATAAGAAAACACCTCTCCAGACATGGGGGACCCTTTCTCCTCCGGAGCTAAGAATCTGTTCAGTGGAAAAGAGCATTTTTATAGGGGCTACTTGAATTTGAGGTATACCAAAGGTTCCAACTGTTATTTAAAGGTGTGTGATGCACAGATAAGATAAATCAGGGTATTTCTGTCGACTTCAGCTGTGAGGAAAAAAGAAAGGTAAGAAACCATAGTCTGTCTGGATGCACAGTAATGCATACAGTTAGCTGGTGCCCAGAGCACCAGACAGGGTGGAGATGCACACATTCTTACAGCCCAGAAGGGAGATGGTGCAGCACCATTCTCCCCACTTTGCAGGATGAGAAGCTGGGATGCAGGGCAAGCCCAGGAAACAGATTCTTCAGGTGGTCTATATTTATCTGTGATATTCCCACCCTTCCTTATTGTACCACACTGCCAAGGCAAGCAAGTGGCTCAGTGGCAGAGGCAGCTCCTCTCTAGAGCTGTTTTGCCTGCTCTCTTTGAGCAGGGTGAAGCAGTTTTTCTTTCAGTGGGGAATCACAGCACGTGCCTGTGTGAGGGAACAACCTGCAACTCATTCATTCCAGGAACAGCTCCTATTTAGAAGTACACTTGGGACTGTTCCTATTTAGAAGTACACTTGGGATGAGATGGTGAAAGACAGCCAGTAGCATTCAAAGAAACAAAAAATCCCCTTCAAAATACACAGTGTAGGAATGTTTCCTGCTTAGTGCAATGGCACCACCATTGCTGCCCTGTGAATACAGCAAAGCACAAGTTACTTCAAGTGCCTGTGGAGTGAAGGAGCCCCTCTCCTTTTCCCCATGCTCCTGCCTTCTGTCACTCCTGCTTTAGTGAGTGCAGCAGTGAGGAACTGGTGGTAACATATCCCAGGTTTGGAATGTTCATCTCCTCTCCTCCTCCCACCTCATGTTCCCTCAGGCGACACTTGCACACTGAGATTTGTCTGGCACCCAAGTGAAGTCAGGTCAGCCTGCCACTGAGAGGAGTGGGTGGTTAGGAGTGAAATGCAATCAGCCCAGTACAGAAGGTGTTTCCTTTTTTTGGTTCTTCAAAATAGAGTTAGGGGGAGAAAGAGGGAGATGCTCCAAGTGGTGGGTATTTAAAAAAAAAATAATTTTGTAATGCTCCAAAGTGAATGACTTCAGCACGACACGGAGGGCTGAATGATGGGCACAGTCATAAAAGGACTGAGAGGATTGGGAGCCACTTTTTGCCCCCACTGTGGCTCCCTCCTAATACAGTTCTGATCCACATTTATAAGGCAGGAGACAGGGAAAGTCATAAAGACTGTAATTCATATTGCAACACATATTGCTTCCTTGAGGTGGTGGGTTATTTTGGGTTTTTTCAAATCAACTTCGAGACATCAAAAAAATTAACATTTCAAAAGTGTGTGTTGGCGTGCACAGTTATGTCCATAATTCATAAGTGCTTTTAAGGCGTTCAAGAGGATCCAACAGTGCTGAAGTCATGGGACAAATCCCTAATCACTCTGACTTTATCCTCTTACACTTGGACCCAATCTGCTCAGTGTTAAAGCACCCAAGACATGGTAACAGAAGAGAGAGCCCAAGGTCACTGTGCTGTGCAGTCTGGTCTTTATCACTCTCTGACTTTTGAGAGAGATTAAACCTCCAAGGGTTGCAAATCAGCAAAACTTGAATAAATAATGCCAGCTTCCAGAATTTCACTAAATTTTTAGTAACTTGTCTGCTTCCATGAACTAAATTTTTCCCAGGTACCTCTGTGAGAGGAGCCCAGTGGATTAACCCCAGGTACAGGATTTGGGCCCTAGGTGTGCTGAAATGTCCTGCCTTAGAAGTGCTGAGGGACTTTAGTCTCCATCATGTGGCACAATAGCTACATCAGTTCCTCTGAGTTATTTTTGGAGGGGAAATGCCCATATTAAAAAAAAACCCCAAAACTGTACTAGATGAAAGCTAATTTAATCAAGTGCATTTATATAATTGCTTTCATATGAACAACAATTGCTGAGATGAATTATAGAGAAGGGGAGAAAATGAGTACTGTGAGATGACATAACACCAGTGCTCAGAAATTTGTAGTCAAGGGGGAAATATGCCAGATGTTCTGTAGTACTTAAAGCTAATGGGATGCCACATTAATCACTCTTTAAGACATCCTTCCATGCTTACGTAGTGAAAATTGCTATCTTCCTTTTAAATTTCACGTTTTTGATTTCATCACATTGAGTATCCACTCAAGGTCATCACATCAGTATCATACCTTTGAGTGTGTCAATAGCCCTTGACCAGACTGAGATTTTTATGCTCTGTGTGTCCAAGGGGTTTCCTTGGACATTTATTGCTAAGTCCTGCCAGAGGTACAGCATATATTACAGCTCCTAAATTGTCACAGTTCAAAGAGCAGGTATAGGAATTAGCTGCTAAGAGTTGTGTGTTTAATTACACCCATTACACCCTCCAATTACCTGAAACAGTTACAGCTGGTCCCAGAGAAACACTTAAGTGGTCCAACTAGGAGTTCACAATACCTCCATTAATTGCTCTTTCTACCAAAATTAATTGTCAACTTGCCACACCCACCCAGAAAAGAGAAACTGGGAATGACCACAATCATCTAAGTCCTACCCAGTCTGGAGTTTGTCCTGTAATATAATGCCAAAACAAGGAACAGAAACTGAACCAGAGCCAGCAGACAAGGTGTTTGGCTGAACAACTTGGAAACATGGAGGAATCAAACATCTCAAGTAACAGCCAGTCCTATTATCCCAAGGTGTTAATCAGGAGTTGTCCATTCTCAAAGAAACACTCCCACATGTGCAACACTTGGTCTGGAATTAACTATTTGTCCACCTATTAATTTTCAGGACAATTCCCTGAAAACAGCCAAAACTTTGAGGGAAAATGAAGGCTAAGATCCAAATGCCAAAGGTGGAAAATACATCCAGAGAACGGAACTGTATGTGAAAAGCTATTAGGACTGGAAAGGAAGACATATGAGATCTGTCTGGCTGAGAATAATCCAGGAAAGTCCTGAGAACTGCTGAAGAATTTATCTCTGCAGACCAAGCTGGAAAAAAAGGCTGTAAATCTAATGCTTGCTAAGCTGTATCTGTTGAAGTGATGCCATGGTGTGCACAGTGATTGAATTCTAGCACATTAGTATTACAGTCTAAGTTCTCTTCCACATTGACCAATTATTTTTACAAGTTTTAGAAGCTTAGCAAATTTTTTGAAAGGGGAAGAAGCTGTCCTAAGGAGATTTTAAAGCTCAAAAGCATTTCCTAGGTCTTCCCATTACCACTTGAAGTGCCAGCTATACATCCTGACAGCAATTAGATCAGACCCAGCAGAAAAAGCAATTGAAGAACTAAATTGAAATCTTCACATAGCTGTATCTAGTGCACTGCATGCATGAGGCAGAGTAGCCTGTACCAGCTACACACGGTCAAAAAAAGAGAGATAACAGGATGCTCCTGCCAGCTATTTTATGTGAGGGGTTTTGAGAGGCCGATTGTTGTCATGAATGAGGGCACAGTATCCCCCAGAATGATTGCACTAGTCACAACACTGACCCACTTGTATGGAAACATCATCTGGCAAGGATACCAGCAAGCATCCTCTGCTGCTTCCACTGCTTGCCAGAAATAGTTGTTTGTCAGTTGGGGAGAAGAAAAGGAATTAAGTGTGTGAAGGGAAGCACAACAAAGTGGCAATAGGAGCCCAGGAGTACAGGGAGATGTTAAAGCAAAAGAGGAACATCTGGGCAGAGATCTGGCTCCTTGCTGAATTCAGCAACAAAGTGCTTAACTGGCTCCTACAGGGCCAGAATTTAAGCCCTGATGAGGGAGAGTTTTCGTGAGTGGGATGAAAAGCACATCTGTGTGGAAGAAGTGTCTGGACTGTCTGAAGCTCTTGGATAGTTTCAGCTGAGGATGTTTTATCCTGCCTATGTTTGTAGAAATAGACTGGACATGACCAAAGACCTTTGCATTGTTTGAAGTGCTCTGTCTTGGTATGAAGTGCTATGTCCTGGTACAGAAAGAATAGCTCGAGCCATTAAAACCCAGCAGGGGGGACATGTCCCTTAATGGCACATAAATGAAAACTGTGGGTTAGTCCTGCAAGGGGTCTCCTTTTTCTTTCCCCAGAGTCAGCTACTTGGGAACAATAGAACAATTCAAGAACAATAATTAATGAAGGGTAAGACTCTTCACAAAGGGTGGTGACACAGACAAGAGGGTGCCTCAGAGGCTCTTAAGTCAAAGAGTAAGCGAGGGTTCGCCTGTGCTAAACTGATAGAATAGCAATAAGCAGATGAAAGGCAGGTTTTTAAAGCTGCTGTATAACACATGTTGGACATGAAACATACATTAGATCCAACCTTCTGGCAAAACATTAGTAGAGCTACTGATGATGGCAGACCACCACGTGTGCTGGAGGCAGGAAACTTTCACAGGTGTGCATCCAACAGTCACATTTCTCTCACAATGTAATGGATACGTGGGATGTAGAAGCCCAGTGGGAGATGCTGCCTGTCAGGTACAAAAGGAGCTACCAGAGGACAGTGGACATCTTGTTTCTGGGCAACACCATTCATCATCCTGCTCCTCCGTCCTGGGCTACTTGATTCTGCCTCATCCCAGGCAAAAGCCTGCTGCATGTGTTCCCATGTGTATGACCAGCCCATGTCCTACTGTTTTCTTTCTGGAGTTTTAGCAGTGGATTCTTTTTCCTCCTGACCTTCAATGGGTCCAACTTGCTTTCCAAGTCACTTCTGTCTTCTGGCTAGGGCTTCCAGAATCTGTTTTCCCACCCAGGAGCAGCAGGGTCATCTAGAGAACCTTCTGTGTGGCAGGGTGACACACTGCTGCAGACAGGTAGCCTGGGGCCGTGACACTCAGGACAGTCCCCCCCCCACCACGTCCCTCCTTGGGGCTGAGCAGAAAACTGGGGAATAACCTCTATTCCATGGGGGCATCCAAACATGATGAGATGGGGAGAAGGAACATTTTAAAGGAAGCAGCTGGGGTATCTTGTAGATGATTCCATCTTTAGAATGGCACAGGAGTTGCTCACAGGAATGGGAAAAGGCAAAGGTCTGTTGGAGATTTTTAAAACAATGTCGGAGCAAGTCCTAGAAAACAGTGGGGGGAGCATCTATGTTTTGAAGTTGTGCGTTAATTAATTGCTTCGAGAATTTTGAAAACTTCCCTCATTATTTGTCATAATAAACTCCCCTTCAACCTTGAAAACAGACTTTCCTCTTAGTTACATCAGTATGAATCAGAAATCAATCTATTAAAGGCAAAACATTACACCAGCACAAAAGGTAAATCAGGCATTCACCTGCTGTTTCTTCTGGATAAGTCAATGATTGGCCAGGTCTTGGACTAAATTTTGCTATCAGTTTCAGAAATTTACCTCCCATGTACTTCAGCTCCCGTGTACAGAAAACATAGAGCAGAATTTGGCTTCTTTGACTCTATAAAAACTAAGTTTTTATTGCTAGTTCAAAGGTCATTAAAGCTGGTCATTAATTATACTTCCATGTAATTTACTTGGCAATAGCTTAAGTGGTAACCCATCTCAAAGTCTGTCCTTTCTAGACGGCAAATAAGTCAGGCTCAAGAAATTTTTATTACTTAGTGACCGACAAAAGGAAGTTAGGAATAACTTCAAAAGATGAACTTCCACTAGTAATTTAAGTTAATAGCCAACTATCTGTGATCACTATAAGAATAACAAAGCATAACACAATGAATATGATATGAATTAAATTGACAACCTTTGATTGTATCTACAGACCTCTTTTGAATGAACTGAATTAAGTTTATAGGAATGACTATAAAATACCTAAATGTTCCCCTTTTAAAATTCTTATCATGCTTTGTATTTTATTTCTGCACTCTTCAGGGCTTATATTTCTGCAGCTAAAAGGGCAAAAACCTTAGAGAGGTCATTTAGAGCTCCACTGACCACTGATTGTACACTATATTTGTAAAACTAGAGGTGTATAAATCTACCTTTCAGTACCTGAGTCTTTTCAGATGCTGTAAAAACCTTACTGCATCTATAAAATTCATCCCAGAGGAAATGGTGTAAAGCCTGATGTAATAAAATGCATCTGTCTCAATATATGCATTCATTAGTGTGTACAGAAACACCCCTCATCAGTCACTGGTGAGGACATGTTTACTGGCTGTCTTAAGTATCAGCTTGGGCGGGCTAGCAATTTTTACAAGCAAGAGAACTGTGTATAAGAGTGTGAAGTGAAATGACTGGTGGCTATCTTTGCTGAACACCTAACTCACTGATCAACACAGATGAATGAAGAGCTGGGAAGAAACAGTGAGACACTGAATTCAAGGCAAGAGAAATTATGGGATGACTTAGGGTGGGCTGACTGTGCAAGGGCTCTGCAGCTAGGGAGGCGGATGGAACAAGAAGGTGCATGGCCAGGTTATTACTTTGCTGTAGGCTGTGGGCTGCTAATGAGAGTTTTGACTTCTTTTCCAGCTTTAGTTCTTCTTTGAGCTTTACCAGTTTGACTCTGTATTTCAACTTAAAGCTTGGTAAGCAAGAGCAGGTTACAGAGTAATACACAGAACCAAACATATGAAATATTTGGAGAGCAGATGTGCTCTCCATGCTTGTGGACTCCAGCTTCACACAGCAGCAGAAACACTGCTCAAATGGGTAGAGAGGTTGTGCCTGAGGTATTCCACCTGTGCCCTACCATGCTGACATGTCGTGTTTCTGTTGTTCAAAATTCCCCTGGAAGGATTTCCCTCTCACCATTATGACCTCAGGAGAAACCTGTGCACTGAATGCCAGGAGCCAAGCACTTTGCACTCACCCTTCTGCCCTTCATGTCCTGCAGCACTGGTGCCTCAGCTACTTTGCTGCTACTGTTGGGCTGCTACAAGCCAGGGTCATGTCCATGGGGCCTTAAATATACAGGGTAGTTTATCCTGCCTGGGAGTCAAAGATTATTGCAGCCATTTCACAGGTGGATGGCAGATATGGATTACATAAACAGTAAGGACATGCCAGAAAAAGTTGTGGCACTACAGGAGCAGGAGCTGCCTGCTCCAGCATCTCAATCTCCATGCAAATGGTGGAGTTAACAGCAGCTCTGGATCAAGAAAAAGAGTTGAGCAGGATGGATACATTATCAGCCTTGGATTAAGCCAGTTCATAAATATGTTTTTAAGGAATTGAAAGGAAACAAAGACAATGATATGAATCAATATGCTGAGGACTGAAGAGGAGGGAGGTTTTAGCTCATTTGCCTCCTGGACAAGCCTGTTTTGCTCACATAACAAAGGCAAGAAAAGACTCTCATGCTGCACAGCACCACACCTTCTCATGGTGATAACAGGTTCACAGAAAAAGGTGGCAGCTTTGGAAAGATATTCTTGGCATGACACTCCCAGGGAAAGAACACAGCTCAAGAGGAAAGATGGAAGTTGCTACTTCACTCTGGGAGTAAGAGATAATTTTCTCCTAGGTGGTGTGGGTCATCTATGGATGGGCAATGGAGTGTATTTCTACACAGTTTTTTTCTAATTCCATCATAACAAAAGGGTGTTCTTCTACCTTAAGAATATATGGAGACAATAGCCTAGGACTGGATAACCTTAGGTGTTTTTGCCTGAAAACATTTGGATTTTTTGCTGAACAGAAACAAGGACCACACATGGAGTTTTCTGGGGAATGGCAACCTTCTAAGTACTGCCTGTGCTAGCCTAATTTGATGAGAGACAAGAGAAATCAGGTATTTCTTATCCCAAACACAGTCTGGGCTGTGCTTAGGGCCTAAGGGACCAGCAATAAAAACCTTTGTAAATGAGATAAATTATGCATTCTGTGGGTTAATTTCTGCTCTGTTGTATCACAGTCCTTTCCAATTAAAATCTCAGGGAAATTGGCCCCTTTTAAAGAAAAATTATGATTCCATGACATTTGAGCCATAAGCAAGGTCACAGTAATAGTTACTCCTTTTTCAGATTCTCTTCATCTACAGAGAAATGTTGAGGTGGCAGAAATCCACTGCAGCTGCTCGTGGCCATTGTTCCAAGGTTTTTGGCACTTTCCTGGATGCAGAGTTGGCCCTTGGAGGCCCTTTGGGATAGTTTTCGTGCTGTGCTCTGCTAGCTGATTGCTGTCTTGAGCCAACTCTGTGAACCTTATTCTAAAATAAAACAGGAACAGGCAAATTTTGAGAGAAGGAAAGAAAAGGGGCTGGACTGAGAAATCCTTGATAGACTTCTTGTGATCTCTAACTTGCAGCCCCTCCCTGGTAAGTCTCAGTATAAAGTATTTGGAGGTGGAGTAGAACACTAGAGCTAGTTTGCCTGGTAAAAAAGGTGTGGAGGACAGTCCCACTCCTGACTTCATGGAAGAGGATTAGCCACAACATCCCCTTCTAGCTTTCTTCCAAGCAAAGAGAGCAGGACACAGTTTGTCTTTTTCTTCTTTATTTCCTTCTTTCTTCTTTTCTTTTCTTTTCTTTTCTTTTCTTTTCTTTTCTTTTCTTTTCTTTTCTTTTCTTTTCTTTTCTTTTCTTTTCTTTTCTTTTCTTTTCTTTTCTTTTCTTTTCTTTTCTTTTCTTTTCTTTTCTTTTCTTTTCTTCTCCTCTTCATTCCATGTCCCCCCACTACCATCACCCCTTGGGTGATCACTCAACATGACATTGCATGAAACAGGTCTTCCTAAATATGATCTCTCTTTCAGAAATGATCTGTAGCCAAGGCATATCTTCAGAAAACCCCACATTCATGCATGGAAACTAATAGTGTCTTTCTGGCCTTGGAAACCCTATACCACTCCAAGAGGCTGCTCCAGCTGGGAGCAGTGATCAGACTTTTGCCCCAGGTGTAGATATTGGGCTAACACATGTTCCTAGGTGTGTTTCCACTTCTTTGAAGGTCCTGACTCCATGGGGGACCTCTAGGACAACTTGCCAATGGAAGCAGGTGGTCCTAAACACCATTCCCTATTTATCTTGCAAGAGCCTGCAGTGCAGTGTCTGCATCTCTTGTTTTTAGTAGCTTAGTTCTTCCTATCTAAGGTAACTTTTTCTTTTGCAGCTAGCCTCCAAGCATTTGCCAAGGACACATTTGTTTTGAAACTTTAAAAGCTAAGAGGCTTTTTTCTTGAATGTTTTTTGGTTTTTATTTTTTTTAAAGTAGTAACCTCCACTAAAGTCATATTTTTAAATTCTCTGAATGTCCCAGTGACATTGCAAATGATTGCTTTTTAGGCTGCAGTTGTTTTCCAAATTGGCCAGAGCAAGACTCTGACAAAAAAAAAAAAAAAAAAAAAAAACAAACCCTAAACAAAAAANACAAAACACAAACCCTAAACAACAAACCTGCAAATAGCTTTTTCAAAGCAGCTATTACTAGGAAAAGGAAAAACAAAAAAGGAATAAGAAACCAGTAGCTGGGAGATACAGCTGAGTAATATTTAAAGGACTTGTAAAGCTTGTAAAATAGAAAATAACCGGTGTTTTAGAATATCTTTCCAGTTACTTACATAGCAATCCATTAGATGAGCAATGCAGTACAGAGGTAAACATTGTCTGTGCTTTTAGAGCTGCCTGGAAGATTTCATTCTGATAAAGGTTCCAAATGAAAAAGTACCTTCTCAGAAATCACTCTTTGGAATCTTTGTAGGTTGGAGCAAATTGAAGCAAAGGAAGTTGCCAAAAGTTTGGGGTTCTAACTCTCGCTACAAGAAACCTGTCAGGTGAAATGTTGGTGTTTCTGCCTGCAGTTGGTGCAAAGCACATGCAAGATGCATTGCACATGCCAAATGCCAAATGCCAGTCTTCATAAATGTGAGACAAACCTTTTTTCTTCTCTACAGTCTGCAAAGTCTGTTTTTCCCTGCCAGCCAGACATGCCCAAATACTCTTAGCTATTGTAATAATTGCCTGGAGGATACACCAATCCTGACATGGAAAAAAAAAAGCATGTTTTTCTCTCATTCTCTCCCTCTTTTTCCTTGTCTCAGATAATCTCTCCTATTCCCCAATGAAAGCAATAGAAAGTTTTTCTTGTGTACTTCCCCTGTGGTCACTTGTGGGTGGGCATAAGTTATTATTGCTGCTATGCTGCTCCCTCGAGGGAGGGATTAAACCAGATTTGAAACCCAGGAAAGGTCAACTAAAGGAAAATGTGGCACCTGTACATTAGCTGAAAGTGCATGCTGACCTTCCACATGACATGTCAAACACCAGCTGTGCTGTACAGAAACAAATTCTAGTTCCTAAGCACCATTCAGCAAAGGCTCAGGGTGGATTTTTTAATGCCAGTTATTTTTCACTTCATTGTGCAATGCAGTATTTACTTCCACAGCCTCACAGTCAGCTGTTTTCTAATTCTGTAATTCAAGGTAAGTCAATAAATGGTTGTTGGAGAGGAAAAGCGTTACAATCAAAGAAATGCTCTCATTCAACATGTATAAATGGGCAATGGTTTTCAAGAGGAAGAGTGTGAACAATGAAAGTAGATGTAACCTAAAATTAATCACAAAATTTAGGCAATAAGATTCAGCTTTCTGAGTTAAAGTGCTCCTTTGCATGGGGATTTAGCAAGATCCCTGCATTTGAAGCATCTCAAATTCCTGCAGAGAGCTTGTGAGCACTGGAGCCTGTCCTGACCTTTCTGGCCCCTGCCAAATTAATAAACCTCGTTTTATTGTCTCTGCATCTTGGTGTAGCTAGAAAGCCAGATCCCCTGCAGCCTCACCAGACTCCACAGGCAGTCACACATGCACCCCCTGTCCTGGAAACCATCCCTCTTCCTTTCTAATCTCCCCATTTCCCTCAACATGGGAAGTCATTAATAAAATTTTTAAGTATAAACCATGGCATTTCATCACCTCCAATTCTGTCCCCAGTGTAGTGACTGCTGTGTGACAAGCTACATAGTATATCCAGGCCTTATTCCACATTGCTTGCCATTTTCTACAGAAACTCCTTTTAAGGTGATGAAAAATACCCAGATCACTACCTCTGCAGTGCTTTAGGCTCATTTTGTCCCATTACAAATGGCACTTAGAGGTGCTGAATAAAGGACATTCGTCACCTTCTATATGGACACAATGATGCTTTGATCTCGTTCAGGTTCAATTGCTTACATGCAAGATCTCATGGTACCTAGAGCTCTTCAATAACTCAATTTCCTCACATGTTCAAACAAAAAGAAAAAAAGAAAAAGAGAAATGTTATTCAAGGCCTGCCTGTATACTTCAGCAAGACATTCTTTAGGGTGGATTTCAACCCTTTTCTAGACTTTCTCTTTACCTTCCAAAACTGTGCATCTGTTATACTCTACTAAATTAGTACACAATTAGCTGGATAAATAGCACCAGCCTTCTTAATTTGTACCTTTCAGAGTTACTTTCAAATAGTGGAGAACATCTGAATTTGCTTGAAACACGATCTATAATTTTAAACTAAAAAGGAATGCAAAACAATCACATTGTCATCTGACTGATCAAATTGATTCCTTTCTTGTGTGTGTATAAGTGTGTTTTAAAGCAGGTAATTCTGTGTTTTAAGGAGAGAGGAAGGATATACTATGTCCACCAAGGAGGCTACCACCTGCCACTTCATAGCTGGTCTCAGGTGACCTCTGTAAGACCTTTCTGCCAAAACACTTTTCTCTTGACAGTAAACAGGCTTCGCTTCTGTGTTCAGCAGAGCTGGAGTTAGATCTGATCCTTGTCACCACTAAAGTCCCTCCAGAACAAAACTTTAATATCCTTTGGGGCATTTCTATACCTGTATTTTGTAACATGATTTCCATATGCATCAGCCCATAAAACTAACTCCATGAAAACATGCTTTCAAGGAGATTTGTATTCTTAGGCACTCAACTGGGGGAACACAATTTTCTGAGGGATACAATATAGATCTCTTTGTCAGAAAAGGGCTTGGGCTGATTAGATTAGGTCCAGGTTGGAACTTGCACAGTTCAAAGTTCAGCTTGGCATTTGGTTTTGGTCCAAACCCAAATCCCTCCAAATTTCCCCATCATGCACTTCCATCACCCTTTGCTTTGTTGTGGGTGATTCAGACTCCAGCGGACTGGCCCCTCCTCTGAGTATTTAGCACATGTTCACAAACAACTAAGTAACTCAGTGGTACTTCTTCTGTCTGAGATTTGCAATTAATGCATCCCTTTTTCAGAGACGTTCTTCAGCTCTGGCAGACAGTATTGTCCACAATATTTTTTCCCACCATAGCTGGTTGCAGTGATGTTTCATTACCATCTGCAGACTGGCTGCAGAGGGGTCTGGGTCAGGCTATTACTGAAAACAGCGGTAGAGTTCAAATCCTGAATTCTATAACTGTATAATTCAAATTGTTATCATGCTTTCTAAACTAAGAACTTTTGTTATCCTCTTCACTGCCCAGAGGTGTTCGTATTTCATTTACTTGGTATGATAACAAAGTCAGGCTGTGTTATCTGAAATAAAATGATGCCAATCCATGGCTGAGCAACAGGGAAAGCAAAGCTGCCTTCTGATTCTCTGGGTGAGTGACAAGATAGGGTAAAGAAACTCTCTGTAGCTCATGTAGAGGCCTGACTACCCTGAAAATCCCTGACGGTTGATTTGAGAGAGCAGACTGGGTTGCCACAATGAAGGAATGAAGATACCACATTCTCCTAAGCAGCTGTAGAAATGCCCCACTGATGGATTCATAGCTCTGGCACGTTGGCTTATGCCCCACAGCTGCTGTAGGTAGATATCCCACACTGCAGGCAGGGGTAAACCTGGCAAAATAGGAATCACCATAATTGTAGTACAGCATGGTGCTACAGCTGAGCCCAGTTCAGTGGAGTGTGTGCATCTAGAGGACACCTCCCTTCACAGCACTGATTTTCTTCCTTCTCTTTCACACACGCTCTTAAATATCCCACTTAACTGCTGACATGTCTCTACCATTCATTTTCTGAATGATCTCCCTTCATATATACTTAGAAGTCTTGTCTGCATATATCTTCCCAGTCCTTTGCCAGTGATTTCCTCCTTTCAGCAAGGCTTTTAGAGCTGGGAGTCAGACTTTCCCCTCTGGCATCAACAAGGGCAGAGTCCAGCAAAAAGCCACTCCGTCAGCAGTTTGCAGAGTATCAGGAAGGCAATTAAACTAATGCCAGAAACGATAACATGCCCAACCCTTGCCTGTTCCACCCATATTTTGCTCCCGAAGAAGCGCCATAGCATTCATTGCTAAGTAGTTTACTGAACCTTCACTTAATCCTTATCCCTAGCTAAGGCTTCACAATATGCAATTTCTTTCTATCATCTTCTTGGATCTGAAGTTAATTACATGAACAAGCACCACTGACTGGGATCAGCAGCATGATACAGCTGACACGTAGGCTTTCCTGATATGAAGCCTGTATTGCCATCTCATGTCATGAGTGGGGCTTCCTTTTTAGTGGTCCCCCAGCTAGCTCTCCTTTCCCAGTGCTCTTCAGACAGCTTTTCTTAAGGGAGCCTTTTTCCCTAAGCTAGTCCTCCAAAGAGGAGAACCAAGAAGAGCCACAGTCCAGGTCTGGGTGTTGCATGCTGAGAGGAAGGCAATCCACAGCAGTGGTAAGGACTATTTGGCAGCAGTGTCTTTGACCCTGTCGGAGGGGACCAGTCTTCCTCCTGTTCCCTCCCTGCCATCTCTCTCCCCTAAGGAATCATTTCCAAGTTCTCAGCACTTTGCAGGGAGAATACAAGGTGATGAGCACACACTAACTGGTTGCAACTTCTTCTCCAGTCCAAAAAACTGTAAAGGAGGCATGGCATTAGCATCTTTTTTGGAAGGGGGGAAAAAAAAAGAAAAAAAAAAAGAAAATAAAAAAGAAGAATATTCTGCATCACTGTAATCCCTGAAAAACTCAGCAAGTCCTATGGCAGAGTCCATCCAAATGCAGAGAGATATTTCAATTTCAAGTGCCTCACACAGGTCTGGGCCTAGCTAAGAGAGATATGTGGAGACATTACCTAAAAGAAAATTATTGTATAACGAACAAGAATATTTAAAAAGTGCTTCACAAATTTCCTTTTCAACAATAACTATGATCATCTAAAGTGACAGTTCCTGAGGGAATGAGCATCTACAGAGTCTGGATATAAAACTCATCATCCCTGTTCTTTACATGCAAAAGTTCAGACACTTCTAGGTTTTTATTTGGCAGCAATGAAGAGATGAGGTCACTGAGTAGACAAAAATAACTATCAAGGCACTAGAGAAGCTGCAGGTCAGATTGTGATTCCCACTGATATGAGAAACCCATACTTAATGTCTGTAGACAGTGCCCTTGTACCACATGCAACCAGCAAATTCTAGTGCTCCCTCAGCACTCATGACCTGAGTCTCATAGAATCACAGAATTAGAGAGTCATGGAATGCCAGGTTGGAAGGGACTTCAAGGATCCTCTGGTCCAACCTTTGTAGGCAAAAGCACGGTCTAGACAAGATAGCTCAGCACCTTGTCCAGCTGAATCTTAAAGTTTTCCAGTGTTGGGGAAACCACCACTTCCCTAGGGAGCTTTTTTCAATGGCTGATTTTTCTCACTGTGAAAAATTTTCCTTTTGTGTCCAATTTCCAGGAGGAACTTTTACCTATTACCCCTTGTCTTTTCCATGTGACTCCTTGTAAAAACAGAGTTTCTATCCTCCTTGTAGCCACCCTTTAAACAGTGGAACAAGGTTATTAGGTCTCCTCTAAGCTTTCTTTTCTCCAGGCTAAACAAACTCAGTTCTGTCAGCTTTTGCTCACATGGCAAGCTTCCCAGTCCTTTGGTCATTTTTGTGGCCTTTCTCTGGACCCTCTCTCACCTGTCCACATCTTTAGGATTTTAATTCTCAGCTCTGGAAGGGTTTTTTTTTCTGCTGACCATTTTTCTACTGATGTAGGAAGAGCTCTGCAGAAGAGTGTAAGGATCCTGAGCACAGAAGCCCCTACAGGGAAGACAGCATTTGCATCTCATTTCAAACAGAGATGTGAATAGAACTGGTTTTTTTTTAGATGTCTGGTTAGGAGCAAAAAAAAAAAAAAAAATTTAGACTCCATTTAAAAAATCTCTCTCCTCCCCTCATGTCCCTAAAATGGCCATCATCATTTAACATGTTTTAGTATCTACACATTGAATCTGTCGGGTTTTCTGTCCAAGAAGTTAAAATTATTTTTCTGGTTCTTGGATTGTATTTGTAGGGGTTTTTTTTGCCTAGACTAATTTTAAATATACTTTATAAAATATTTGATGCTTCCAATACCTTCTGAGAATACAGATCTTTTTATCCTTGATTTTGAATAGAAAAAGAAAGGAGACCACTAGGGTTTAAAAAACAGCATCCCCTCCCTTTGTTCATTCCTTTAATATTTTCCTATTTCTAGCATTTCTATTTCCCCTCTAACAAGGTATTATTCTTAATATATTCAGCAGGAAGAAAAGAGAGACTGAAAATGACCAGAGCAGCTGCCTGAACCTTCTTACATGCTAAAACTCCTTAATGGTTCAGGCTTGCTGTGGACTGAACAAAGACAGCCATGATTGCTAACAGACATACTTTCCAACTGCATCTGTTTGCCTAGAAGAAAAAAATTATGAATTATTCTCTGTAATCATACTCCTGTATTATGGCTCCTGTCAGTTTATATTATATGTGAGTAACAAACCAATCTCAGTCCCACAAATTTTAAAGGAGAGCAAAACCCGGTGAAGTATATAGATATAATGCTAGCTGAATGGAACCAAAATAACCATCCATCTAGCAAGGAGAAAACCATATGTGATCTAGGGCAAAGGGCTGTATTCTACTTGAACTGGACATTAAAAGTATATCATATCTAATATAAAACCAAAGCAACACCATCCCCGGCACAGGGAGAGAAACTACAGCTTTTAGAGTAAATCTGAAGGAATAAAGGAGTTATTAAAAAAATCATGTGAATATGAGTCCTTGCTAGTATTTCTACACTTGTCAGTCTACTATTTTTGACAACTTTTAATGTTTCTTTGCTTGCATCTTACTCTATATATCAGGGCTGCTTAAAATATCCTGTGGAAAATCTTGGCACAAAAGACAATCTCGAGACAATGCCACCTTCAGCTCTCTGCCCGCCACTTGTGCTACATGCACCACCCCAGCAACAGATGCTTCCTCACCACCAGGGTTCCCTCCCTTGCTGGGTGTGTGCTGTATAATCATGGTGTGTAATCTTGATATTACATGCACAGTGATGAGTGCACAGGACAGACACAACCCAGCTCAGCCACAGAGAGATGGAGAAATGGATCTGGCTGAAAGATTTTCTGCCAAGGTTAGTCTTTAGGTGGATTTGCTCTGCAGGTGGTCATGCAAACAGTTGTGCTGCATGTCTGCAGGGAATGGATGTATAGCTGAGCCCTGTGAGATAAGGAAACCATTTTCAATTACCTTGTCAAACCTCACATATTAGGTGGAAGCACGTAACACACAGTCTTTGCAAAGGTCTGTAACACAAATTCACAGAATTTTAGGTGATATAGTCATAAACAAGATTCAGACCAAAAAAATAATGCAACCTCATTCTGTCTCCTGCTCTAGCTTCCTCATGACCCTAAGCTAGTGCTTAGGCCTAGGTCAGATTTTTCTGAGAGTGCATTCTGTTCCCTTCCCTTCCCTGCTGCATGTGGTTTCTTTTATTCTTCTATATTTATATTTTAGCCATCTGTAGTTTTCCTTTTTTTCTATCAAAAATTGCTAGAGAGAAGTGTTTTCTATTATTGTCTCCCTTTGATGCCTCCACAAGACTCACCAGGCATCTCTGGTGATACTGATGTGAATTTAGAAATAAAAATACTGCAAAGTATACTGTGAAAATACTCCAAAATATCCCCCAAATGACAACCAACATTTTATTCCAGTCAAAATTATTTTCTCTTCTATTTTTCTGTGCAACCACTGAACCAATCCCTTCTTTAGCTTTGACCATTTCCTCCCACCAACTGCTTACCCCCTCTATGTCTTGATATTAGACTACATTTCCTTGTTTCCTGTCACTCTCATGGCTAGAGTTTATTATTAAAATAAAACTCTTTATTTAAAGATAGCCAAAAGCCAAGATCGTTGTTGGGCTTTTGGGATAGCTGCTGTGGAGAGAGAGAAAATTAGACAGCTGAATACCTTGCCTGTTCTCTCACAGGACCCTTCTGTGGTGGGACTGCTGAGGGTGGAAGAGCAGCAGGTACCAACTGCTGCCACAACAGTGCACACTATTGACAGTACTGCACCCACCAGGAGGCCGTGACCCCCATCCATGAGATAATCCATGAACTGCAGAGACAGGGAATGGTCAGCAAGGCTTGCTCACCCTTCAATAGTCCCATATGGTCTGTGCATAAGTCCATTGGAGAGTGGACACTGACAGTGGACTACTGTGGCCAGAACGAAGTCACGCAATCCCTGAGTGCTGCCGTACTGGACATGCTGGAGCTTCAGTATGAACTGGAGCCCAAGGCAGCCAAGTGATGCCATCATCAACATGGCTAATGCATTTTTCTCCCTTCCTCTGGCAGCAGAATGCAGGCCTCAGTTTGCTTTCACCTGGAGGGGCATGCAGTACACCTGGAACCGACTGCCCCAGAGGTGGAAACACAGCCCCACCATCTTCCATGGACTGATCCAGACTGCACTGGAAAAGGGTGAGGCTCCAGAACACTTGCAGTACACTAATGACATCATTGTGTAGGCAACAGAGCTGAGGAAGATTTTGAGAAAGGGAAGAAGATAATCCAAATCTTCTGAAGACTGGTTTTAAGATAAAGCAAATTAAGGTCAAGGGACCTGACAGAAAATTCAGTTTTTAGGAGTAAATGGCAAGATGGATGTCATCAGATTCCAATGGATGTGGTTAACAAAACAGCAGGTATGTCCCCACCAACCAGTAAAAAGGAAGCACAAGGTTTCATTGGTGCTTCCTTCATGGGTTTTTGGAGGCAGTGTATTCCAGATTAGAGTCAAATTGTAAGCCCTCTCTATCAAGTGACCCAGAAGGAGAACGATTTTAAGTGGGGTCCTGAACAACAAGAAGCTTTTGTACAAATTAAACAGGAGACTGTTCATGCAATAGCTCTTGGGCCAGTAAGGACAGGATGTGAACAATATGCTCTACTCTGTGGCCAGGGAGAATGGTTCTTCATGGAGTATCTGGCAAAACATACCTGGAGAAACTCAAGTACGACCTCTGGGGTTCCTGATTCGGAGATGCAGAGGATCTGTGGCCAGCTACACCCCAACTGAGAAAGAGACACTGGCAGCTTATGAAGGAGTTTGAGCTGCCAGGTTATTGGCACCAAAGCACAGCTGCTTCTGGCACCCTGACTACCAGCGCAGGGCTGGGTGTTCAAAGGGAAAGTCCCTTCCACACATCATGCCACTGATGCCACATGGAGTAAGTGGGTCATGCTGACCACCCAGCAAGCTCAAATGGAAAAACCCAGTTGCCCAGGGATCTTGGAATTCATCATGAAGGCAAAAATTTTGGACTGTCGTCATCGTCAGAGGAGGGAAAGGTGACACATACTGAGGAGGCTCCACCATATTATCAGCCACCAGAAAATGAAAAGCAATATGCTCTCTTTAGTGGTGGTTCCAGTCAGGATAGCATGGTATGGTCAAGTATTGTTGGGGCTTTTCTGTGTGATAGGTACTCATGTGGGAATTGTTTGCCTTTCTTGTACACCCTTTTATTAATATCTTTGCTGTGACAACCCATGATCTTTACCTTTTATGCCTCCAATTCTCCTCTCCAGCCTGCTGCATGGGAAGGAGGGAGTGAGCGATTGTTCCTACGGTTTGGGGTGTTTTGGTGAGAGCACTAAATTGGGGAATACCATTCCTAAACCATGACAGCAAGTTAGGGGAGGTCTAGTAGGAGCACGTGCAAAACTTTCTAATCAGCCCTAAGATGCATTGATGTTGTCCGACAAGAACATTGTCTTTTGTTTCTTGAAAAAAGGGGGGAAAAGGCACAAACAGACCCAAGCTCTTGGTGGTATTTCCCACTTCCATGGTTCTTTGCCAGGTTTTCTTTCGTCATCAAACAATCAAGTCGCAGTGGACAACAAAAAGGTTTTTTGTTTCCTATGGAATTTAAGTCTTCTGTGAACTCCAAATAGCTCAGCAAAAAGTAAGTTTCTACAGGATCATCCACCTTCATAATGCTGGTGGAAGCTTTCTTTCAAGCTTCAACACTACCCTTGCAATAACTAAGCTGACTGAAGATGTGCATATGCTGTGCTATAAAGGGAGAGCTGGCACCCACGCTCTGGTTATGTTAAATTGATGTTTGATTTACTATTAATAGGCCTTTGAAAATAAATTAAATTATGAATCCTGCATATTGGTCTCAGAGTTGCACATTTCTCATACAACATGCTGCAACATTTGTAGAGTGCTCAGAAAAGGCAGACACAGGACTATATTTGTATCCCCTTGTCTGCTCCAGCCAGCACAGTATGAGAGTTCATTAACTTGATCAAAAGCAGAAGTGCCTTCTCTCCCCAACCCATTGAAGAGATCCAGATTGGAACTGGCAGAGAACCTACTCTGTACCTGCTCAAACAGCCCTCTAAATCACATCCTCATCAGTGGCTCAAAGCAGTGGAGTTAGACTGCAGCTTCTCTGAAAGCAGCTTGTTTTTCAGAAGTTGCAAAACTCATCTTCCAGCCTCTTGAATTCCTTTTGCAACAGGAGGTACTTGGACAGCTTGTGCTGCAATGTTATCCTGAAGCACCTGCCAAGGGGTCTCACCCCCTGCAATGGGCATGACTGGAGCCAACAGCTAAGTCTGCTGAAGCCTGACCTGGATTGTGCTTAATCAATCCCTCAGAAAATTCCTGAGCTGCTCCTTAGACCTTACTGGGCAGTTTCTATAAGCATGAAAAAAGTAATTTGAATGGAAGCAATGGTCAGGTTAGATAAGCACACCAAGATCTTGCTGCTTTTTGGCTTCCTATGCCCCACTTCCCATGATATGGCATGTAGTATGGAGTAGATAGGAATCAGCAGGGCTTGGCTAAAATGTATTTCCCAAGCTTGCAGCAGTTCTTTGGCATATCAGGCATCCTTTTCTGTGTCTGCCTGTCCAGCCCACCAGTCCCTGCTGGACCAGCTGGTGGGGTGACTGGGCTTTGCAGGGCAGCAGGGCCCCATCCCTCTGTGTGCTGCAGTGGAAACAGCTCCCACTGCCTGGCAGCTGGGGAAGCCTGGCCTGGGGGAAGGAGCAACTGAAGCACCACGGAGTTGCTGTGTCTCCCCAAAGATGTAAATGGCCTCCATGAGGCAGAGAAGGGAAGGCAGGAACTCCCAGTTACCACGCTGTGCAGGGACTTGCCAACTAAATGAGCAGGGAACGGATGGTGGCTGGCTCTCCACAGGTTCCAGCTGGCAAAGGCAAGAGGGGAGGCAGCTCTATTTTTCCATGGCTAGCCAAGGGAGTACAACTTTACCATGACTCTTTTACTTTATCATAGGCCACCTACAAAAAGGTGCTGCATTTTGCAAATCTTTATGTGTGCACAGTAGAACACAAGCCACCTCCTGAGAAAATCACCAGAAGACACAAACAGCCCTCTACGTCACAGTGGCTACAACTGCAGTAGCAAGCTGAAATGGTCCAGGGCATGGATCCCATCACTGGCACCAAAGCATCTGCACTGTTTAAATGCTGATGTGTTCATTGGCAAAGGTTTGAAATATGCCAACAGTTCCAGGCAATGCCAGAGCATGTTTTGATGCTGAGGCATTTCCACCATTGATGAGGTCCCTTCCTTATTGGGGGACAACAGCTTCCTTATACGATTGTAAGCTGTGCCACTTACTGTAAGGACTGCAGAAGAAGCCCTGGCCTGCTTTATTTCCTGGTAGAGATACAACCATTGAGGCCAGAACGGGTCTATTTATGTGTAAAATTTTAGAATTATTATTGTATTATTGTAACTATTTTTAATAATAAGCCATAGTCATGCTACTAAGATTAGCAAGTAGAATATACTAAAATGCATGATTTGGACACTCATTAAAATTGTGAAAGAGCAAGTCAGATATACTGGGTACTGCATAGTAGGTCTGTATTAGTTTTTATGTAAAAATATCTGCCAAATGCTAAATTGAGTACCTTATAAAATCAATGATTCTCAGCCTTTACACATTTTATTTTTTTGCCTGTCAGGCTCTGGAAGGTTGGCTGCTTCTGATCTGGAGCAAGCAACCTTTAACAGCACAGCAATCAGCAGTGATCAAAGCTACTTCAGCTGAAAGTTCATTTTTTGCCTGTGATACCAAATGTTACTTGCTGCGGTGCATACCAGCTGTGTAGGGTCTTTTGCTCTAAAGGGATAAGTTCCCAGTGAGACACATGGCACTGAACAAGCTAACTGTGCTTGTTGTTTACAATAAGCAAACACTTCTGCTCTAGAAGTGGCTCTATCATCAGTGGAAATGCCGCCAGAGGCGGGCAGATTTCCTTAAAATGTCAGAGTTATCATTACTCTCACTTCATCAAAGATCTCATTGAGACAAACTGCGGTGACATTCACCCCTTCCTGGTGATTCTGGTTGCCATGAGATCTACCTCCTCTGCCTCCCAAACCACACACCCCTTTTGCATGGCAGGCCAGGAGTCTGCCTCAGTTTCACATGACACATGTGATGTGCCTCTGTTCTGAAAGCCACAGGGACGTGATGAGAGGAAGGCAGTATCCTGAGAGAGCATTTCTCTTTCCACTTCAGATTGCTACCTGCGAGGAGTTCCCTGTGAACATCTACAGAGTTTTAATCCCTCTTTGAAACCCTGTCTTGCGGTGATGTTTATGAAGCCCTACTCACAACACAGTCCAGGAGAAGGTTCAGTAGGTCAAGATGAGTGCCCTGCCCTCCCAACAGCCTCCCTCAGTGCACACTCCCCAGTGCCTGAAGCTTTCAGAGGACTTTGAAAGAAAAAAAGGACCCCCTTCTTTTCATCAGTGAAGAGAGTCTGGAAAGACAAGTCTCCCTGGGTTAGAGTCACTCTTCAGGAGTTTTTCCTTCTTTCCCTTCCCTCCACCCCATTTCCACAGTAAGTGTCTGAGTTCCTCAGCAGGCTTTAAATAGAAATCAGCAGGAAGGGCAGGCAAGGTTGATCAGCTTTGCACACAGCAGGAGGTGCTAGTGCAGTCGTCAAGAATTAACACATCAGTTTCAAACCAGGGACAGAGAGACAGCAAAGATGATATACCACACACACAAATTGCAATTCAACATCACTGAAAAGACTGCAAGAAGCAGGGCTCCATTGCAGGTGGCACAATGATGCTGCCTTCAAATCAACCACTCCAGATTTATACCCATGCTGCTCTTTGCATCCCTTCTTCCAAAGGAAGAATTGCAGCCTGGGATTAGCAATTCCCATTTAATATGAAAAAAAAAAAAAAGGTTATATTAACAGATCACAATCACCTGCAAATCATAAGGAAAGGGCTCTTATTAACTTGAATAAAATAATGAAATAAATTCAATATATTATTTATTCTCTATGAATAAGCAACTGGGGTACTGGCTGGAGATATTCTATGGTAACAGAAGATAATTATCTCATTTTACTGATACCATTAAAACCCAGGGAGCCTTTTCATTGACTGGCTCATTTTCATTTGTTCCAAACAGCCAAATGGCAACAGAAAACCATGTAGCACAGCAGTGACACAACAGAGTAATTCTGAAGGCAGATTTTACAGATGTAAAAGCCAATAAAGGTTCTTGGGTCTTATTTTCCTCCAACCAGTGTACAAACTTGCCTCTATCAGCCATCTCCAAAGCAAAGGCAAGCTCTTGGGGCTGGTGGTGGAAGTCATAATTGTTATTTTAACAAACCTCTGTGTGTAAACCTGATGTGTTATTTATAAAGGTCTCCCATGTAAATATTGATGAGCCAACTGTTCAGCTAGGTTACTCAGCATACATGTAGCGTGTTTGTGAACCAGAAACCTAGAAAGCTAGCTGGATAAGAAAAGACACCCTTTGTGGCCTGGAGCCCTGTAGTTGCAATTCTCCAACAGAAGCAGTATCAGTGTCAAGACTGATCTCAACAATCAATTCTTTGTTTCCTACAACTCTATGTCACTCCTTTACCAAGATAATTTGCATTTAAAAAATATAAACATATATGAGTGCTCAAATTGGTTACTTTCCCCTAGAAATCTTGATGTCTCCCTATTGTCATTCAGTTTTTGAGTCTGGAAGCCATTAGTCCTTATGTTCTTCTCCAAGGTCCAACTGCAAGTGGACTATAGGTTTGTACCTTTGTATGCCATCCACAAAAATCATATAGAAGTCAAAGCTGACAGAACAAAGAACAGAGAAAGAAAAAAAGGTGGTTTGTGTTCTAAGGAAGAGCTAAAATTTTCTTCCCACTCTGCAACATAACATTAGGAAAACTAATTCATAACCTGCAAGTGTTCCATCTCCTCCATGTGAGTCTGAGAGGCCATTACAATTTGCATTTATATCTCTGCAATAGAGAAATTAAAAACAGTAAGAAGCTGAAACCCTGCATCAGGTCATTGGTAATTTTTTTTCTACCATAGGTATGTGAGCAGTCTGAAAGGAACAGAAAGTCTTAACTTAAGGCAGACCATATCTGGAGCTCCAAGTTTGTGGTGATTGAAAAGGAAGACTCTTCAAGACTCATGACTGGTGGCATGATACTATTTGCAATACTATCAGCTTAAAAGTGAAGGTGATGGAGTTGTATTATCAACTCCAGATGAGTAGAAGAAAAGTTGAGATGTAGTATCAGATAATTCAGGAAGTGTTTTTTGTTTAAAATCTAAGTACAGTCATGGGAGTGTGGAGATGGAGAAAATGAAGCTGTTAAAATTTTCCAATTCTCCAATACCGTTACATTCTGCAGAAATAGCTTCCTTTTTCATGATGTTTTGGTAAAATTCAACCTCAAGTTCAATTGAAATGTGCCTTTTGTTTGAAGTGTCTTACCTGACTCCTAGCCAGACCATCTCTTCTGTTGAATGGAAGACAGAGAGCCCAGCACCTGGTGTAACCTTCAACCCACACTTTTTTCCTTTCTGAAGCAGAATAATTTTCCTTTCCTTTCTTTGTCCCTTTTTTCTTAATTCTTCCCTCCCCTCCACCCCCAGCAAAAATAGTACAGTAGGACTAACATCAAATAAATTGTTAATATGTCTCCTGCCTTCTTTTTTGTGGAAATGCAGAAACAAGACAATTCCTCATCTCTCTAACAGTACCACTAACTTTACATAGTTTTCTCACCAGTGTGTAGCAGCAAGGGGAAGTGCTTTGATGAATAAATGGGCATTTCACCCTAGTTTTATAGGGGTTTGATGTTAGGACCTAACAAGGACTACTTGAACATTTCAGACACTTTTCCTTTCTCCTTTCTCTCTTTCTTCCCTCACCACCTAGCCTATGCCTTCTTATCACAGTAATAAAATTATATCTCTCTTGTACTCCTTATGCTACCCTATTTCTTCCACTCTGGAGGGCTTTTCTGCAAATTACAGTCTTGTGATAGTTATTTTGTTAACCATATATCAGAGTTAACATTAACTATATGTAAACAGTATTTTACGAGTATCTGCTGCATCAGTGTTTACTATTCAGTGACCCTCTGCATAGCAGAAGCTGTTAAATGCAGATCTGACATTGACTTTGCCTTTTTCTAGACAATGTTCTTCTACTAAATTGTTTTGAGGATTTTGGTTGTCATACACCAGCTTGTTGTCTTTATTCCTTTCATAGGCACATAAAAGAACACTTTTTTTCCTTCTCTATAGCCCTAGTGCTCAGGCCCCTGGCCTCCCTTGACACCTGCAGTGCTATTGCAATCTCCCTATGAGGCAGCTGCTTCCCATTACCTTCACCTGGGATACTGAAGACCTGCTCCACAGGACTGGATATGTAGTAGCATGCAGAGAACTTTTACCTTCTCGTGGTGCAGTAGTGCACTGGACAATTCTCCATTGCCTATTTTCAATAAGCCTTTTTAACAAAAGCTTTTGTGGTAACTTTTGTCCAGAGATTCAGGAAATTCATTTCATTTCTTTCAGTGGAGATTTTGGCTTATCACAACAAAGACAAATCCTTTGGGTTTTCATTGCATTAGTCCTGCTTGGGAAAACTGAGCATTAAAACCCCAGACAAATAACAGTTTAATACATTACACAACAGGCAAGCAGGCATTGCAAGGTCTAAAATGTAGAATGTTTGCAACTTCATTATTGAGACTTTCTTTCTCTTATTTATCGCTGAATTCTGAAGACTTTTCTATAAACAAAGGGACCCAGCCAGAACAAAGGGTACCTTTCCTTTGAAACAGAAGATTAAATGTAAATGCTGAATGGCAGATCCTTAAAACATTGAGATGAGATTGTCAAAAGACTTAGTAGCTATTGTATTTTTATTTGTTCTAGGCTTAAGAGGAAGAAGGTCACTTGTCGGGTAAATTAATACAAAATTTCCTACTCATGTTGTGTTTAAAATCATCTTAGTCTCCCTAATTTTAAGGATTCAATTCACTTCTGATTGAAAATTCATTTCTTCCCTTGTTCTCATTTATATTTTCTGCTGAAGAATGTAATACACCTTGATATATTATGGCAAAGGAAGGGCAACACATATCCTACTGAACACAGATTTTATGGGCTCAGAAAGTGCATAAGGTGCAACTAAAAGAATAAATCCATTGGCTGTCAGTAATTAGTGTATTCATAGTATATTGTTGCATGGTTGAGGCAGTAAAAACCCAAAGATTGTGCCTTCACTAGAAAAAACAGAAGTGTTAACAGGAAATAATTAGTAAGACATATCTACAGTATTTAAAATCTGCATAGGGCCTAGGCACCTTTAGATTTTGTGGTTAGATAGGTAAATAAAGTAGGTATTGTGTCCTAAACTAGCGGAACACACCTGACACCTAATTGACCTTGGGAAACTGAAGTGAGCTAATCTGCACTAAAATTAACACTGTGCTGGCAGTGAAAAAAAAACCCTGAGTAGGATACAATGAAAATAAGATATAAAATTCTCAGATTTTTATGGGGAGCTCCTCTGAATTGCACCTTGGTGGACACAAGGTTATTTGCCTGGATGGCAAACAAAGGGTTTTTTCTGTTTTCCTTTGGGCTGCTCCAGAGCTGGATTCCCTTCCTGATGTGATCTCTTGAAATGGTCCAGCTCTTGGGTGGTTACCTGCACTCAGAGGAGGGACATTCCTACCCTTCATCATGCATGGGCAGAGGGCTGTGCTAGAGGAACAGCTTCCTCATAGAATCACACAAAGGTCAAAACAAAGCCAACGTATTTATTTTCTAAAAAAATAGTGGATAATGTCTTAGATAGAGTGTTAAATGGTATAGATTTAACTCTTATCTTGGCAAACAGCTTCAATTTAGATATGTAAATATCTGTCTTTGATCTGGTGAAATGAACCAGGGGTGCTGGATCTCCTGATGGGGTGATGTCATGCTTCAGATTACGTCCTCATTTCCTGTTGGTGCTTTCCCAGACTGGGCACACACTGAGTCTGACTATTGTTAAGCTCTGTGTGACTGGTGAGCAAGCCAGCCAGAGACCAGGCGAAATTTCTATTTTTGTTTTGCCTTCTTAAATCGAGACTGACACACTAACATAAATAAGCACAAATATTTCCTGAAAGCTGCATTTTCAGGGCTTTTTCCCCTAATACAAAGAGCGGCAAGTTATTATCCTGTCAATGAGCAAACAAGAACGCCCACAGCCATTTGCTCAGAGCAGCTTCCTGCCACAGCCATGCAGCACATGCTCAAAACGACAGCCGAGCTTGAGGATGCACGCACAGAGCCCAGAGCACCAGCTCCTGCTTCCAAGTGGCTCTGGCAGCCCAGCAGGACACCGTGGCCACGCTCCCCAGCTGCTCCCTCTCCTCCTTATCCCTCCTCTCCCTGCAGGTAGACACAGCAGGCATACAGCCAGTTCTGAACCCGGTGTCAGGAAACAATTCCTTTGTTTATACCTGCAGAACCAGGCTAATCTGAAGCATGCTCACCTTTGAAACTATCAGGGAGCACAAAGCAGAGCCGTACGGGTCATAGAAGAAAGACCCCCAAACCCAGGCATGAAAATAATTTTGTCTTCAAATCCACAGCATAGAGATGAAAAAAAAAAATAGAAAAAACCCCTGTATTAGTGTTCAGCCTCCCCTCCTAAAGATAGGTCAGGACAGAGTGCATCTCCCTCCTGAAGCTTTGCTAATTTGAGCAGTTTTGCTAGCTGGAAAATTTAGAGGAAAGGAGAGTTAGCAAATTCTGCATCTCCACTGTGCCAGAAATTTTCCTAGAAGCAGAAGACTTTGTACCATATCTCAGCTTGATAACATATTTTAAAAAATATTATGTGGCAAACACAATCAAATCCATGCACAGTGCCAGTAGATGCAGAGAAACTGTTTTGTAGATGCAAATGTGTTCATCAGTGTGCTGCAGTGCCAAAAACCTTCAAGTTGTGTGAGAAGGGAGGCAAACCAACTCCAGAAAAACAAAACTGTTAGATATTGTCAGCAGTTAGTGCTAGTCCAGTCTGTCCTGATGCAACTTTTCTTCTTCATGACAGGTCAGGGTAATAGAAAATTTGTATCTGGAAAATAAAGAATAGAAAGAGAGCAAGTGGCTTGTGCCTGACAGGAATTTCTCCAGCAGCACAGAGAGACTCATTAGAATTTTTCCCATGACACACCACAAAAGATGGCTGGAGAAAACAAAGTGAGGTGCTGGAGCTCAGTATATTTCTTTGTCCTTGAGAAGCCTGGCCCTGCTGAATCTCACGGGCTAATGCATGCATAATTTGAGGCAGCTGATTAAGTTTATTGTGTTCCTGACTAAGTCGAGAGGAGTGAGGGAGAGAGGGGAAAAAAGAAACGGAGTTGGCTTTAATTAAAGCTCTGCAATTGTCTTTAATATTTACATAGTGTGCTATCATAATTGATCCTGATTGGAGGCTTAAGATGCACAGAAGAAAATGACCCACTGGAAGTTGAGGAAACAAAAAAAGGGGCAGCCCCTTCCCCTTCCCCCATCACTCCCAGGCAAATCAAAAGCCCCAGAAGAGGAATTGTGCCGAGGCTCTATATAAAGCTTGGAGCTCTGCATGGGCTCAGAGCAGCACAGCTCCTTCCAGGCACCGGTGAGCTATGAGAGGATGGCTGCACTGGCAGGGACTGGAGCATCCTCTGGCTTAGACCGTGCCTGGTCAGATGTGAGCTGTTCCTCTTGTGTGGAGCTGGACACACAGAAGAGGCTGGGAGAGCTGCTGCACCTGCTGAGGGTGTTTGGTGCTGTTTCCTAGGTTTAACTGAGAAGTTCCCCATGAGGAGGAGACCACAAGCTCCACAGGAGAAGGAAGCAATGGCACCGCAGAGGAGAGTAATCGTTCCTTAACATCCATTCCACCAATATCACTTGTACGGAGTTCTTCACATAGGAGGGTAGTTCTATTGGAAATGATAGAACTGTCAGTGTTTCTTCAATTTAAAAAGAGTGAGAAGTCTAGATCTGAATCAAAGATGGGAACCTCCTACAGCCTGGGCTGTTCTCCAGTCTGGGTCCAAGTGCTGTATTTCAGAGCCCCCTCTACAGTGCCCTGGGCTGCAGTCACAGATCTCCTGATAGTTGAATGCAGATGCTCGTAACAGCTCGCCCGTGCAGCATAGGTAGCTCCCAAAGAGATGTTTAAAGTGTCTGTGTGAGGTCCCTTTCGATTTGGGACTGCAGATATTTTGTTTGCAATTACATGTAAAAGGAGGCGCCATTCTGCTCTCACTGATGCTGCAACCACTTGGAATGGAAAATATGCATTGCAGTATCCTCCGTGGAAAACTCCCTTAAGATTTCTCATAACTTCCCTTCACAGAAAATAATAAATAAGAAGAGTTTATGATTTACCAGATATATTGATTTACCAGACCGTAACTTTATATTTTTATTGTTTTGCTTTAACTTTCTAGTCACAGCAGAGCAGATAAACCAAAAAGAAGTTTCTGTCCCTCCCTTCAGAGCATAGCTATGACTCACAAAGTTCATGCATTCACTTGGAAATACGGCGCTGCATCACTCTCACTCTACAACAGCAATAACGTACAGAAACTGCACTGATGCTTCAGGCATCAGATAACCTATTTACTGGCAGGGAGGGCCTAAACTTGCATGGATGTTTTCACTGGCTCCTGACTCAGAATACAGCAGGGACCTCTGGCAGACTCAAGAACTACTTAAAGGTTTAGTACTCTGGTCCAATACATTATTTATATACTTTTTTCTTCAATGTAAAAACTACAATGCTAGAAGAGCATAAGCATCATTAGATATGCAAGACACTACAAAATGCCTAGGAAACCATTTACAACACCTCTCTAGATGCTGTACAATATCCATGACAGTATCCAACACAGTGCATTTGTTGACACCAGCAAGAACTTTCTGCCAGTAATCATAGACCGTGTAGAAACCAATGCCGGTATAAAAAAAGACATTTTCCTAGAGGTTAATACCACTGAGATTCAATAATCAAATACAGCTTTTCTACTTCAGATATTTCAGTTCAAACAGTCAGGCTTAGGCTTCTCTGTGTGAGGTCACCCTTTCACCTACGGTGTAACCAGAGCATAAAGATAACTCACCAGGAACATGAGCAAATGTTCAGAAGAATTGCCAAGAGAGACATGAAGAACATTATGGAAAGAGCATTTCTACCCTAACCTACACTGCTGATTCTGGAATAGAAAGCTGTAAAAGTTTGAGGTTCAGCATGGGCTGATGCTTTATTCCAGACGTAGGCACCCACTCAATTCTGCAAAAGAAAAGAGCATAAAATAGGTTGGAAATGGCACTGTGGGTAGGAGTCAAATTGTAAATGGAAAGGGATATTTTATCCTCCTTTTTATTGCAAGCAGCCTGTTTTATCTTAGCAGTTTGTATTTGGACTACATTTCCAGACACATAAAATTTATGTGGGAATAAGGCAGCTGAAGAGGTGAGCCTTTTTAAAACTCTTTTCTTTTTAAATGGTATTTCAAAGTGAAGATGCACACTGGCTGAGGTAGAAAGTCTTTCTGCAGCTCACCATCTGCCATTGCACGGGGGTATCACAACACTTATTGGCTTTACTTAACTGTTAATGAAAAACTACCATCAACAGCTGCCATCACTCCCACTATAAATTGTAATAAACAATAGCCCATTTGGCTAATAGCCCTCATTCTCCTGCTCTAGAGCTAGGGATATAGCTAGGGAGTCTGCAAAAAAAGAGTAAATTTGAGAGACCAGAAAAGATGGCTAGAACTCTGTGATTGATTTTGCTTTGTTGGAACAGTGTTTTTCCCAGCCTTGAAAACCATCTAAAAAAAAAAAGTGTGTATGTATATACATACATACATATATATATATATATGTGTATATAAATAAACTGTGGGGACATTAAAATGACTTCAGTTTTAATTTTCCCTGAAGTCTTTTCTATTGACCACAGTGGGAGAAGGGATAGTCCACCAGTCGATTATAAAAAATCCACTCTACTTTTATAAAACTAAGGATCTATAATTGGGTATGTATTCAATTTCAGACTCCAGAATTTTGCATTTTTCAGACTTTGGAATTTTTTTGCCTTCTGATATATTTTCATAATTCAGCTTTGGTTTACCCCACTTTTGATTAAGTAGTGAAATATTCTCTTCATTGTCTCTGAGGTTTTTTGACTCAGAAGATCTCTGCTTCTCTTTAAGCATCTCAGTGAAGTTACCAGAGTCTCAAAGGTTCGCCAGAATTTCTGCTGGAAATTTGGCTGATCAATAGCAGTTTGGCCAGTCTTATTTTCAGACAGAAGAAATCCAACTTTTTTAAATGTCTTCAAACATCATCTTGTAGCTGTTGCTTGTAATCCTAAAGTTGAATTCTTTGTTATTCACACTTAGAAGAGGAACATAGGTGGATCACTGTAAGTGTGATGAAATAATAGTGTTTAGTTTTATGCAATGCTGTCGGAAAATTAGTAAGACAGATTTATGGCTCAACACGTCCTCCAAATGAAAAGGAAAGCTCCACCCATGTACTTCACAGATCAATGGGAAGATGAAACATTGGATAATGGGAACAACCACCAGCTCTGCTTTGACATGCACATGAGCATAAATTCCAATGGAGATGCAGATACATAAAGCACAGAGCTACAACAGGGCAGACTGTTTTATCCAAACTTCACTTAGACCTCCTTAACTGAGACTTTGTTGGGAGAAGTACACTAGGAGTTCATGAAGTAAATGACCAGCCTAAGAATAGCTTTAGAGATATGGGAAACAAGCTATTCTCAGAGCTATTCTAGAACAGTTGGCTACTTTCAGGCTCTTGTCTTGTTTCCTTTACTTATCTACTATATTTTAATTTTCTGCTTTGAGAAATCCAAATAAATCCACATAATTCCAAATAGTCAGCTATACTTGGAATTAAATTTTTTTCACTTTCATTTTCATTGCTCTTCACCCTGTACAAGAAGAGTGGAATGAGCAGATCAATTTTTTTGAGCATATGAGACTGGCAAGACCAATACTAGAATAGTGTAGTCAAATCTGTTATCTAAGTTTTAAAAAAAGATACTTGAAAATTGAAAAAGAGGAATAAAGGAGCCAGAAAAGTTTTCAGTTGGCCAGGGAAAATGTGTTACACTGGGAAAATGAAGATCAGCTTTCTCAGAACAAGGAAGTCCAGATAAAGGGACAAACATCAAGAACTTATTTGAAAAAGTATACAGAATTTATTTTTCTGGGATAAATGAGAAGCTAGAAAAACTCTAGAGTAAATGGAAAAACATTAAAATTTTATATAGTTAGGTATAAATAAACCTTATTTTCAGTCTTTCCTCTTACCAGCTTAATCCCAGGTCTCTCCAGTAAGGGACACAAATGCATGGAATGAACTACCAAAGGAAATACCAATTCCTGCATATTTGACATCCTCAGATGAGGATCAAATTTGCATTAATCAAACAGAATTTGCTGAAATCAGTATGCAAGTAACTGGGTGATGTTTAGGGGCCTTTTATAGAGAAGAAGTCAAACCCAGAATATTTCATGATACTTTTTGGTTTAACATCTGTAATTCCCCACAGCCTGCATATGAGATATATATGTGTGTGTATATATATATGTATTTTATTGACAACTTTAAATGCTAAAAAGAAGTAAACATTCAGTGTAGTGAGCACTAACTCCTGATAATTCAGATGTCTCCAAGCAAGAACTATGTCTAACACTACAAAGACATTTATGAGCACTTCTCATAATATACTTTGGTGTCTTTTCCAAAGTTTCCTCCTTTGGCACAGTACAAGACTTAGCAGGGAAGCAAGCTGAGACACAGAGAACATAAGAACTAAATAGGAACATCTCTTCCATCACTCTCTTCAGCCACTTGAAGGTCTTTTGCCTTTATACCTTTTACATTTTTGACAATAGGGGAAAGGAGCATTTTCTCACCTTTGCAATATACTTTGCATCATTTAAGTAAAGAGTTATATCCAGTTGCCACATACTTTTATTTGTTTGCTTGTTTTTGTTCATTTGTTTTTTGGGTTTTCTCCATTTTTTTTGTATCTGTCCATACCACAGGAAAAAAAGAAATCTGAGTCCTAAATATCTAAAATATGCTAGGCAGTAACAGATTTAATGGGAAGATTATTCCTTCTTCCCCTCAGATAATTTCATTTGTTTGAAAGCATGAACTACTTCATGTAACATAGTCCCAAATTCACAGCTGGATCAGACCTGCCCACAGCAGTAAGAAGACCTCTTATTTTGTGAAGTTGCTCTGAGCGAAGGCGCCCACACATTTACTTTCACAGCACTGAGGCTGAGGCTTTCTGTACCACTCCAGAAATGCAGGCACTGTTAAGACCCACAAATGCAGCCCAGAGTGCAGATAAAGTCAGAGTCTAGGTTTCTAAACATTTGAACCCCAAACTATCTAACACAAAATGGGCTTTTTCAAACAATATATCTGAGGTGTAACTCATTGCTAAAAAGACTATGGACACCTGGTTTTCCTTGGTATTTCAGTCACATATTTGGCATTAGAACTGTCAGAACATGTTGCAATCATTCAGATGACTAATACATTGAGGTATTTTTGTGGCTGAGGGCTGGAATACTTCCCACATTTCTCCTTTTGTCTTTTAAATAGAGACGGATTATCCCTTTCGTTCTCATTCCCTGTTAAGTCCCTAAAATGTATACTTCATCAAAACACAATGTCCAAGGATGTTAAGAGCTATAGAGCATCTACAGTCCTCCCTAAATTGGACACTCTGTGTAATCTGCTTTTCTGGGAGCTCATCCTCATGTGAGGATGAACCAGGAATCTGCTTACAGGAACAAAGCTTTGCATGTTTGTTATCCCAAGACCAGCACCGCTTGAGTTCCCCTGTTGCAAAAGGGGAAGCTGAGGCCAGAGTGCTCTCAAAACTCAGTCTGGTGTCAACCAGAATCCTAATGGTTACCCAGAGGCTCTTCAGGCTTGCCATGCTCACAACAGGCAGCTTCTGAGATTCATCTCAGCAGAGATCAAGTACAGCTTCACGAAAATAAACTCAGTTTCTAAAGTGCAGTAAAAATGGTTCTTCATTTTTTTCCTCCACATGAGAGCCATCATAGATATGCCTAGGAAACTAAAATTCAAAGTCCAACTTATGGCTTTACATTCCCAAATAGTCAAAATACTCCCCTGTCTCTTCTCCCCTGGTTCAGCGTTGAGTTCTGAAGGCAAATCATTCATAATTTGTCCCATAACAGGAAAACCACTTTTATTTAAAAGATAAATTGCACAGCCCTTCATTTGATGTTAGCTGTACATGAAGCACAGAAACCAATGACCACTTCAACTGTCTGAGGATTTGTCCCCATCTGTAAGGCAGGTGAGCTTACACCTCCCACCCATCTTGCACTGACCTACCAGGGTCATTAGCCACCCTCCCTGCCAAGGGACCAGCTGCCTGAAGGGGGACTCGGGCTGCACAACAAAGGTTAGGTTCTATAGGGTTTACAGTTGAACAAATTGGTGCAAACCTTAAATAGCCTTGGTCATGCTTTTAGGATCCAAAAGTTTTGGGATTTTGGCTCAAGACAGAAAAGGATTGTATCTTGACCAAACCCCGAATATTTACAAACACAAAAGGATTTTATCCTGATGGACACAATGCAAATTCTATTCTTTCTTGGTCTTCTGCAGTTTTGCTCTGCCTTTTCTCCAACAGCTTTCTCTGAAACACCTCACAAGAGTTATTGCCTTCCTCTCCTCAGCTTTTGCCTGGACATGTGCAGAGGTTTTATGGAGGTGTGGAAGGTCACACTAATCCCTGTTTTCTGTGTTACAGAATGAAATATTTGTTGCTGAAAAGGCTGTTGCACACGCCACACAATTTCTTTCCAGGGATTTGGTACTCTGTGTGGACTTTTCTCTTTGTGGACTCTATTGTTTGTGGCAAGAAGACAAAATTTCAAGCCCTTGTTCCTTCACACCAAAGCCTTGATTCCACAAAAGCTTCTGGACTCACTCAGGTAAGTCATCCTATAGATTTCTGCTGTGAGTAAAAGTAGCCATACAAACAAACCATGCCATGGCTTTGCACTCTTCTGATGTATTTTGGGCAAACACTGATGGCCTTTTGATATAAATCCAGGATAGATCAGTTTAATAGATTTTCTTTCCATGCAATGAGAATGAAAATACTGAGAATAATAAATAGCATAATATTAACTAATGTTATACAGCTGAAAAATCTTACTTTGTAAGATTCAAACATCAACAGTGGTTGATGCTTTTATTAGTAACTTCAATCATAAATATTCCCCCTTCAGAGTGATCAGCATCTTCAGGACCTTTTGATTATTATTATTTTGCATCCTCTCAGTTTTAACTATAATACGCTTTGCATCTCTAACAATTTTCATCTGAAATCATAAATTACTTTGCAAGCATGAATTCATTAAACCTCACAATGCCCCTCTGAGAAAGCTGTTTAACAATACACCCATGTTATGGACACATAAATTCTGGCACACAGATATTAAGTAATTTTCCCAAAGACACAGAGCAAATCAACAAAAAAGAACAAAAAGAGAATTTAAGGGACACATGCTGCCAGGTCACACAAATATAAATATGGAGAAAGATCTTCATAGCTAACACCAAGGTTACAGGTTGCCACTGGTCTGAATCTAGCTTGAGGTACCCCAGTCCATACTGCCTGCCAGACCATGGACTCCTCCTCCTGATCTGAGTGTTTCAACCAAACTGCCGTGACAACCACAGGGTAGCATCACTGCCACCACATAGCAGTTTAGATGAAAAGAAAATAAAGCTTTTGGGTTTGCCTGTGCAGGAGCTTTACTTTTTTTTTTTCTCTGGTGAAGCTCATCCCTGTGATGAGCTGGAGCACAGGAGCAGGAGAGACTCGGTGGCTGCAGCAGCACACCAGGTGCAGCTAGAGCCTCTCTCCCCACCTACAACCAGCCCTGGCAATGGATTATTTCACTGTACCTCAGATCCAAGAGTGCCTAGATTTGTGGATGGCCCATTCCTGGAAGCATGCAAGAACAGGCTGGATGGGGCTTTGAGCAACCTGGTGCAGTGGGTGGCATCCCTGCCCATGGAGGGGTTGAAATGAGATGGTCTTTAATGCTCCCTCCACTCCAAACCATCATTCTCTGATTTTATCTCTTAATGTCCAGGAGTCTATTGATGCCTCTTCTAACAGCCTTGAAGTGTGAAGGACCCCAGGATACAAAGGAGCTTGGCAGAGACAGATAAATTTTCACTGCCAAAGCTTCTGTTTCTCCAATGGAAACACTGCTAGTACATGATCACCTGACATGGTGACAGGTTTTGGGGGTCTTCTCTTCTGCTCAGGAACTGAACTCACAAGGCAGGCACCAGTGCAGGGAGGGTGCAGTGCCTGTGCAGCATCACAAGTTCTGCAAATGCAGGCCCACAACTTTGGGTATAGCTGAAACAGTCTGCACCTACAGCACTGGCTGAAATCAGTGCGTCCTAAAGGGGCTGAAATATCTCTCCAAACTGGATCAATTTTGTCAGCTAGCTGCTTCAGGTAGAATCACATCTATTTACATGTAGAATTACACCCAGTTAACAAGGGTCCAAGCACTTTCAGAGCCTCACTCATTCTCTCTCAGAATGCAATCTCAATTACAGTCCTATATTGACTCCAGCTCAACCTTTCCTCTCTCCCTTTTTCCTTCCTTATTTTTCTCTCAAATGCTACAGAAATTGTTTTCCAGGAACATGAAAACTAATGTATGCAAATTTTTACACAGCATTACCACTGCTGTGATGCCACTATATTGCTGAGGTAGTTAATTACCAGGATATTGCAGTTTGTCTGCTCTCTATCCTCTTGTGCTGCTCCTAAAAGGAAACAAAACAACATCAGAGAGACAAAGACAGAACTCAGTCCCCTATTAATAACCACCATAAAGGAAATAAAGGATTAAAGGCCTTTTGCAGCACACATGGCATACAGCTTTGTATGGCACAGATGTTGAAGAGCTTCTGCACCTTGGAACTGTGTCTGCACCTGGCCATGTTATTCATCAAAAGATAAACCTTGAGATCCTTGCTTAATTTACACTGAATTGCTGTAATGCCAAAAGGAATTTCACAGCAGTGAGATCTAAGTGAAAACCAAGGCCAGTGGCAAGAACATTGCTTGGAATCACACAATGCCTCTAGTCCTGATTCTGCCACTTTCATGCAGCAATCACGTTTGCAGGTGACTTTAACTGCTCTTGCTCTCCTTGTTTGTAAAAGGAATGGTAACTTTGTCTCTCAAAAAGTATTTTGGGGTTTACCTTAGCACTGAAATTCTAATTTCCTGGTGTGTTCCAACAGGGCAATACATTCTCAGTGACTGAAAAGCCAGGTCTTCACAAAAAGTAAGTAATATCATCACCAGACTTTTCACACTCTCTGCAATCAATGATGACTTTTCTGAAAACCAGTGACAGAGGGTGGTCCTGAATAAAAATGATGTAATTTAGCCTTAGGAAGCATACAGAGGCTTGATAAAAAAAATTAAAATCAAGAAGCCCTATGGATTCTAATGACTGCATAATTTTTAGAGCTGCTCTGCGGGATTTAATAGTAATTTTAAAAGGATGGTTAAAACTGCCATATATTGAATACACAACTGCTTATTGCATTTAAAGGGTGTTTATTTTAAAATTGTTTCTATTGATCTCATTCAATCTCATTATGATCACACTTGGGCTGGTCCTTCCTTCTTTTATAGGACGCTTCCTTAAAGGCCGGGCTGTCCCTGTAGGTGACATCCATTAAAAAGGGTCAGTTGTTTTGAAATAAAGAGAAAGAGATAATGAGGAAGGCCAGCTCTGGCCGAGGGGGCAGCACCAACTCCCCACTCCCGTTATCTCCAGCCAATAACGCTGTGTGCTGGTGAGGTAATGCTCACATTCAGTGATCCAGGCAGCGCTTCGGTGGTTTGTAATTCTCCTTAAAGGAGACAAAACTGGGAGGCTTCCCTGTCTGTTCTGCTTGTGCAAATGAGCATTTGAATCCAGATCTTTACAGCTGCAGGGAAAGCGAGGCAGTGGGGAAGTGTGCCAGTGCTCAAGCTATTCTTCCCTTCCCTCTTTTGTAACACATAAGCGAGTTTGAAGTGTTTTACTCATGCAAGTTAAACAAAATCTAAGCAGGTGTTTAGGTTCCTGCTGTAGACAAATCCCAGGACGGATTGGTTCCGAAGGCTTCTGAGTAAATTTAGGAAACTGCAATTCTTATATCACTCAGAAACCAGTTCACTCTCCTTTCATCATCCAAATGGAACCAAGGTAAAAAAAAAAAAAANGGGAAAGACCATAGAAACAGCTTTGTTTTCCTCAGCGGGTGTATTCATTTCAGTCACGCCTGTATTTCCTTTGACAGGAGGAAACAGCTCCTCCTGTTGAGGCCAGTGCTGCCACCGTATGTGGCTGGTGTATGGGGCAGGCTCTGCTCCCGAAACAGAGCACTGTCAGCTAAACCTTGGAAGCAGATTGCCCATTACAGACAACATTTTGGGAGGAAGGCAGTAATTCCCCTGTTCACACTTAGGCCCCAGGCTGCCTCTGCAGGCTTGTAAGAGTGGAAGACAGCACCTTGGTACCAACTGAATATTCTTGGTGAGAAGTCAGGTCAAGGAAAGGAGGGGTTGTGCCCAACAAGCCTGATCCCAACCATCCCCGAAATCCCCCAGACTGTACCCAGAGCAAGAGCCATCCTGGTGGTATTTCCCCATCACTCTCCACACTGCAAGAGTGATTTAAAATTGATTAACTGCCCTCTGTACTTGCACTCACCAACTGGATAAATTGTCCTTGGCTGGCCAAACATTTTTAAGTGCTCATTTTTCTGCTACAAAAAGTATTTCTCCCTTCAATCAAGTGCAATTACCCCAACCATCTCTTTTAATTGTTGTATTTCCAGAAGATATATTCCCTAGGGGCTTTCTTGCCAATACCAGTGGATTTTTTTTAGGGGATTATATTGACCTGCTGGAGCTAACATCCATCTTTGATCTGCAGCAAGCCCATGTTAAAACTTCATGGACATGGATGCTGCGATGGCTCATGGGCGTGAGGGAAGGGGGCAGAAATGGAGATCCAGAAACACACATGTGAATAGCAGTTCTGCCTCTTGAACTAGAGCCAAAACTCCACAGATGCTCAGCTGGATGAGTCCATATGGAGCTCTGGGGCAGGGAGCCATGGAGATGTTACTCATTTTTGAGATGACTTCCAGTGTAATTGGTGAAGGGGCTGAAAGTAGCCCCTTTTTTTTATTTCAGCAGAAGTTACCACGGGAGACCAGAGAGACACAGCTTGGCTGTTATTTTACTATACATCCAGACTGACAAGGGCAGTGGGAAACTAAAATCTGCTGCCACTTTACACAGATCTCAGCTCCAGTGTGATCAGGAGGAATCAAAGAAGTGGGAGCATGTTCCCTCTTCGCAGCACATGTGTTTCAGCACACCCAGATACACAGATAAAAGTCTAGTGAAAAGAATAGAATGAACATGAATTTAAGGAAAACTCACCCCCAATGTGGAGTCCAATAGCCCTTCTCCTTGAAGGCAGGAAATGCACTGGCTTTGTACAGCACATTTTGAGAAGATTCAAACATAAGAGATAAAACAGCTTTTGTAAAAGAAAAAAAAAAGAATAAAAAAAGACAAAGAGAAAGGACTCAATGTGTTCAATTAACCTTGAAAAATGAATTTGAACTGTTCTTTGATTTATCTCAAATGCACATTACTGTAGGCCTTTAAATGTCTGTCTTCATTCTATCTGTAGTCAGCTTAGTAAAATGTATTTTTGTTGCACAGGGGTTCCTCCCTTGCCTCTTCACTTTCTTCTCACATGATAGAAAAGGCATTTTGGACAGATTTCCTCACTTATCTCCACGGCATTTGTTTTCTAACATGAATGTAGCATTACTGTTGGCAGTAATGCTTACCTCCTCTGCACTAAGCAACACAGCATGAGTGTGCAGAGCCGAAGTGTTCACTGATGTCTAAGATGCAACACTGAACATTGGTGAAAATACTTGTCCATCCACTCCTGGGAGCCCTCTTCTGTAAAAGAACTCTGCATTTCACTCTGCATTCCTGCAGGGAGAACACAAATGAACTTTCACATTTGTGTTCTCCCTGCAGGAACAGCCATGTGCTAATTCAAGGATGGTTTAGCCTGTCTGAGTTAGACGGGGTTATAAAAAGCCACCTGAAAGATGACAGCTGGAGAATAAACAGTCAATTCTCTCTTCCTGCCTGTTAGGTTACTACTTAACTTGATCCTTACTCCTGAAGGATAGTCCAGAAGGGAAACTGGTTTCTCCATGCTGCAGAAAGTGTGGAGAAGAATGAAAGTACATTGCAAAATGGGAACATCTGAAATTTTCCTTGCTTCCAGCAGACTGGAAAGGAACACACCTAGCCTCTAAAATTCAGAATTGGATCCTGATTTTGATGCTTCTCAATTGTTGTAGGTTTCTAAACCAGCAGATCTGGACCAGCTCATGACAGGGATGGACCTATGCACAATACCATGATCAGCTCAGAAATCGATTGTCACTCAACCTATATAGATGTGCCGGTATGACATTTGATTTGGGTCTGTGTTTAAGTTAAACTTTTTGTGGTCAGGAGTGATTCCTCCTACAGGGGAATACTGTGAATAAGACTTGATGGTAACAGAATCTGACCCCTGGGTCATCTACAGGTATTTAACACTTTGATTTTGAGGAACTGCAAAAACTGTCACTTCTGTGGGAGGAGGAGAGGAAACACAGTCACGACCAAGAGGGGAACATCTAGAAGAAAAAGAGAAATATTTTTTGGCAAAGTGGTGAGATAAGAACTAAGTCACCCAGGCCAAGAGAGTCAAAAAATATACAAGCTGTCATGAGAAAATAGTGCTCAGAGGAAGGAGGATGATATGCAGACATCTAGTTTGCATGAAGAAGGATAGACATATGGAAGGAGAAAAAGACTCTGCAAAAGAAAGTGAGAGAGCAAATAAAGAGTGACAGGAAGCAGTGAAGTCAGTTTGTTTACTGAGGGGCAAAGCATGTGCCTGACAATTTGGAGTACACTACTTTGAGGATGACCTACTGTACCTTAGTGGAACCTGCTTTCCTGAAATGCATGAGCTCTCAGCTCCTGATGGTAAGGGGTGCTTTATAAAGCCAAGCAACATCATTAGTGGTTTTGACCTTCTCACATAAAGGAAGATAAATTGCATCACTACTGCCACAACTGCCTCCTTGAAGCAGAGTTGGCTATGATTTCCTCAATTCAGAAGGAAAATGTGAAATTTTGGTATAGGAAAGAGGCTCCTCATGCCTGAAAGAACATGCAACTTCAGGATAGGCAGTGTAGCTCCTATAAATGGGATTTTCAAGGGGTTAAAGAGCAGGGTGCAGGTAGGATATGGCACAGGAAGGAACCATGGACATTTATTAGCAAGGAAATGGCCATTGGCAGAGAGACCAATATATCACAGCAAGAAGGAGGAATAACAAATCCTAGTCATCAGCTGTTCTCTGTGTGACTACAAGCAGGCTGCAGCTGCAGTGCCTTTCTCATCCCGTTATCCTGTGGAAAATACTTCCCCCACTCAACACAGCTTTGCATGTCCATTACGTAAAGAGGGAACAGTCATACCCTGTCACAGCTCTCTAGCACACCTGTATCCAACATTAGGGCTACAAAGTCTCATCTTGTATTTCATCAGTCTGACCTACAAAAAACCCTAAGCATTTTAACACTAAGACTACTAGCGTATCCTTCTGTCCTTTTTCATATAACTTCTTTTGTTGCTAGTGACAGCATTTTATCTTTCTTTCTCCACATATCCTCAGCACTAGGTGATGATGTAAAAGCACCTCTTCAGAATCTGTTCACTATATGCTACACTGTGTCTGTGCTTTCCATCAGCAAAACAATCTACATACTGAGATCCTTTGCCCTGCAGAGGTGATTATCACACCCTTGAAAGAAGGCGGCATAGCACTAAGAGGAAAGGTAACAAACAATGAGGGGGATCTCAGTGACCAGAGAAACTGAAAATGAGACAGCACTGACCTGGCCTTCTAAACAGAGACATCATCATTCATCTTGACTAATGAGCTGTGTGCCACAAAATGAGCAGACCCTGGGATTCAGCTGCACTGAATAACCTCTAATGCAAGCTGCACTAATAGGTAAACATCACCTGGTGAAGAGGGAACAGGCTTAGAGAGCACAGCAGAAGTTGCCTATGATTATTACATGAGAGAGGGAAACAAAGAGCATTTATTTAAAAGGATGCAGACAAGAGGTCTTTCAAAATTCTTAAAATAACCATCTCTGTTTACTGTTTTTACAAGTCACCTCATGGAAGACTGAAATTGAGACAGGGTTCCCTAAAAGCCTTTCTGCTCACCATTTAACAACCCTCACTTTGTCTGTCAAGTTGTGACAGTGGGGATCACTTTGAGATCAGAGGAGGACATTTGTGCTTTGTGCCAGCAGCGAGTGTTTTTTTACTGGGACACATTTGAGTGGCACAATGGCTCCGCAAACATTGCCAAGCAAGAGAATCAGCCACCGACATAAAAACCAAGAACAACTGGCACCAGAATTTTTAGTTCTCAAAAGTGATGTGAGAGTATTAAAAAATATGTACATCTGTAACCTTCACTGTACTGGTGAGCTATTACTAGCTACTACAACCCAGGTGGCTGGAAGATGGACTAGCTTCTAGGATTTCAGGATATGCAGCAGCACGTTGAAGGAAGACTGAACTTCCATTAATGTTAATTGAAAAGCTTTTATTATCTTCAGTAGTATGGACACAGTCCTAGCTGAGCCAGCTTTGCTAGGCACTGTGACACAGGCAAATCCAAAAGGTAATGCCTTAAAGCACTGCCTGGGTGCAGCATGTAAGACAAGGCATTGTGCTGAGGGTGGAGAGGCGAGCAAAGGACAACAGCAGATCAATTTGAATCCATGGGGAGAAGCAACAAAGAGAATGTGATACTCAAGCTGTAGACTGGCCAGAGAGAGAGCAATATCTGTCCTGCAGGGGAAAAACATTCATCTGAGATTCAGATTAGTTAAGAACACAAGGCATGAGTAATATAGTCTTATTTATCCCAACTGTTTCATTCATTCCTGTTCCAAAGGAAGGAAGTAAAAACAGCAACTGATAATGTTTAGACTTTTTGTGGTGCTGCTCATTTCAAATTAAAAACAGGCATTTAGACATGTTGGTACAAAGGACAATTTATACAGCGGTCACTGAACCACTGAAATGCAGCCTTCACAAGAAAAATGTTGTTTGAAGTGGCAGAGGGAAAAAGTGGGTTTGGTGAAAAGATGATGAAACAAATAACTGTTCCAATGAACAATGTCAGGAAGTGCCCTGTGACTGCACAGGACTGGGAGGCCCCCTTCACCTAAGCCAGCATCCAGAAGACACCTGCACAATACACCACCAGCCTCAGCTTCCCTGTGGAGAAGGGGGGTTGAGTCACAAAAAATGAAAGGTATTTTCTTCTGAAAATAGTTCCTTCCTGCTGATATAGCTCCTAAGCACTAGGAGGACATGAAGGAGGGACAGGCTTAAGTAACATCCAGATACAGAATTTGGGATTGCCAAACCAGAATAGGCACTTCTCAAGGGACCCCGATGTGTGATCAAGGGCTGCTGTGATATTTATGTGCACAATACAAAGGCAGTGATTGTCTCCTTCTTAATAATTAGCACATTACACTTATCAGAAATTATATTCAGCAAAAGAGCCATTAACTCCCCACCCCTCAGCATTCATGTTGTCAGCAAACCACTTCATTCCAACAATAAAATTACTGAGTGCCCCCTGGATGAATGGAGAATGGCACTTGGCTGAGAAGGGCACCTATTTTCTGTCTTGTCTCAGGGCTAGGTAGCATTTTTATAGCCTTACTGCTCCCTTGGGGTGTAGTTTAGGACAAAAGATGAAGCAGGACAACACGGAGACTGTGCAACAGAATGAAGAGGTTTGGCTTTCCTAGGATGTCTTTGAAGGACAAAGCAGAGAGCAGGAAAAGTGGCTTCAAAGTAGAGAACGAATTCCTAACATCATCTAAATGAAACAAGCTTCTCCTCATTTATGCTATCAGGAAATTAATGACTTTTTAAACAGGTTAATCCAAGAAACAAGCAAGTCATTGCTGAGTATGTCATTGCTGAATACTCCTTGTATTCTCCTATTTCTGCCTCTGTGACTACAAGTTGTTTTCTGATAGCTGAAGGAGATATATCAACTGGTGATGGCCTACGACTCATGGGGACTGCAATGGGCTGGGCAAGACCTCAGTGGCTTCACTAAGTTAAAATTCTTCCATTACAGGAGAAGAAAAGAACGGGAAGACATTCCTGACCAAAGCACCACTCCACCCTTCCCCTGCCTGAAATACCACAGGAGACAAACCCAGGAGAAAGAGAAACTTCTGAGCATCCCTGGGCAGAAGACCTTCCTTGGGACTGTTCATTGTAGGGAATGGAGTTTTCTTGTGTCCAACATGGATAGCAAGCTCTGGAAAAGGACTGGAATGAGTGTTGGGCAGACAGTGATGCTCAAGGATCACACAAAGACTTCAAAGCCTCTGAGGAGCTCTTCCCATGTCCATTTACTTGCAGTGTCATCATACCCCACCAAAACAGCAGAGGGGTAGCTGGTCATCAGCATGAGATCAGAGGCAGCCACCACAGGCCAGTCACTTGGAGTTGGTCACAATCAGTGCTGGTTGCACCAAGCACCATCCTAAGAGGTCTCTTGGAAAAGGCTCTCTACTTTAAAAACTTGATTTAAGCATAACAAAACCTCAACAATTTCTATCTTCCACCAGACTGGATTAATCCTTGGGGGAAAAATACTTTGTGTATACACAATATATAGATATTTTATCTATGCCTCCTGTGAGTGACTGCCTACTTACCCAGTGGGTGGTGCTAGCCAGTTATAAGCATATGATGAATGCTTCCCCAGCACTGAAGTCCTGTGTAATACTGGAGATCTCTGATTGGCATCAGGCAATAGAGATCCAAGCTCCTTTTTTCTGCCAAAGTCCCTCAGCCTCAGACAACAAAATAATATTTTATTTGTGGCACATAAAAAACCCAAGCAGTGCATAGCTAAGGTAACATGTGCACACATGTAGATGTGTCAGCTAGCTAGCTTTGCTTCATTTTCTCCCACTTTCAGAAATTAAACTTCTGGGAGGCATTGGCAGCTCTTACATGACATTTGACTTAAAAGGAGAAAAACAACACACTCAACAGTGAGTTTGATTGCAGAATTATTATTGTGTGACTCACCCCTTTAAGTACAATAATGGAGAGTTTATTAAATATGCACTTGGGCTCTGGGCTGCCCACCTACACTCAATTTCCTCTGACTGTGGAATGTCCTTTGGCAGCTTTGCAGCTAACCAGTACACCAGAGTCTGAGGAAAACATTACAACTTGTATGGTATTATTCGTCTAAAGGCTGTGGGTTCATATTTCAGCCAGCCAGCACAAGGTTACTTGTAAAGCACCACCACACCTTGTGAGAGAAAAGAATTCATAGGGTCATGATTGGAAAATGTGTGCTCAAATAACAGAGAAATGAATACATTAAAACTCCTAGATAGGTATCACATCAAAAGGCAATTTTTCCCTTTCTGCACCACAACATTTTGGCTCATAAGCCAAGCAGCACAGTAGCTAAAAGAGGAGCCTGCCTGGCTACAAACCTGTATTAGGTGACACACAAGTGTTGAGTGAAACACTGCTCCTTAATTCAGCTACCGGGGTGCTGTGCCCTAATGTACATCCACCACCGTACATCATGCTGCCAGTGGAGCTGTGACCACACCTGTAGAAATCCCTTGCTGGACATTCAGCACATTTCTTGTCAGACCAAGTGGAGGCTGCTGTAACAGTTTTGTCCTTAACTTCAGGCATCCTTCTTTGGCTGGATGTGTATAACCCATCCTGGAGAAGAGACCTGTGCTTAGCCTGCTTGTCGCCCCCACAGTCATTCAAAGTAAGCATGACTTTATGTAATTCTCAGTCGCCTTTGGTTCATTGAGGTTCATCTCATACCCTTTAAGCAATTCAGTCCTCCTACATACAACTTTTCCTAGAGTCTCTTCTAAGGGAACCAAGCCACTCCCCTCTGAAGACAAGGCCTTCTCTTCTTGTCCTGCCAGTTTGGTGTTGCTCTTAGCCTGTCCCAGTCACAGCACAGCCATTAGTTCTAAAACCTTCTGTTTGTTTTTTTCATCACTTATGTAGTGAGAAGAAGGGGTATTCTGCTTGACCCTCTTCACAGCCAAGCACTTTATCAAAAACAGTTCCATACTTATCACCCGTAAGCCCTAAGAAATCATAACAGTTTTCTTCAGCTGTGGCACCAGTCCCCTGTGTTTTGTCAGAACAGTGTACCCAAAAGAAAGTGGTCTTTATTTCAGTGGCAGCTGGACTGGCCTGAACTGAGAAGCATCTAGTAAAATCCCAAGTAACAGCATTTCAGAAAGGACACACTAAAATATCAGCATGAAGAATCCCAAACTAGGGACATTGCAAAGACAGAACAATCAGTGTGCAGCAGAGCACTACAGCAAAGTGTTTTAGCACTGGATAGTCTGAAGCAGCAGGCCTCTAACACCCAACAACCAACAACACATTCTGTGGCTTATTGTATCTTAAGGAAAAACAAAGGTTCTCTTCTAACTTTGGGCACACTGAACAATTCTATGTTTAGATAGACTTTGGGCCTCTCACTTTTCACTTAAACATTCAAAATAAAAGCTCAGTTATTTGTTTTATTTTTAAAATAATTAATAGAATTCCAATATTGAGTTGTTTATTTTTTCCCCCTCAGGGTACTCAGACTCATAAAAGTCTATCTGGAAAACTGCAAACAGGCAGTGTGATAGAAACCTGCAGGCTTGACCTTGCTGCTAACCTAATCTGCAAGCACCTCCTTTCTCCTTCTCCCCCTCACCTCTATAGATGGACAGAGAAAAGAATGGCGTTTCCCTGAGTTTGTAGCTGAGCAACTTTTTTTTCCTGAATAGTTGTGACCTCTAAGGTAAAGACTAGCACAGCTCCAACCCCACCCCAAGCCATGCAAATACCTCTAACCCCCTCTAACCCTCTGCTGGCCACAGAGCAGAACCTTCTGCCAAAGCTGCAGGTGTTGAAAAGGAACCTGTACTGGAAGGGGTAGGGTTAAGGAATGCCCCTGCTCCCGGTGCAATAGCTTCCTCCAAAGCAGCCCTTGCTCAGCAGGGTATGTCATTCCTTCCTGCTGTCCAGTTTCCATAGCCACGTCCTCTGCACAATCTCCTGTGCTGATGTAAGCTCAGCACCAGTGTAGGTAAATAAACACTGACCTGCTGGGCCCACCCCTTTGCTTCAACACGTTTGGGTGCAGCTACAACACATGAGGTGCCTTCTGAGCAGAGGAGAGCCTGATGCTTTTCCCTTGCAGTATTCATTTAAAGCAACAGGGAAAGGGCCAGTTATGTGTCAGCAACCCAAACAATTGGATGGTCCTGTTCCAAAAACTCCTGAAAGCAGGGGAAGGACTCCCACAGACTTCAAAAAGGCCTTGCCTGAATGGCAAAGTAAAATGTTACAGAGAATGCTGTACATCTTAGTTTATTTCCTTTATGGAATTGAGTTCTGCCTTTTCTACACATGCTGGTAAACTTTTGCATGCAGGCACCTTTTTTTTTTTTTCCTCCTTTTCTTTTGCGTCCCTGCCTTCAAAAAAGGCTGATATCATCTGGTTATTTTTCAGTGCTGCAGCTGAGTTATGATTGCCACTTGCTCCCACAAAGCAGAGAGCACGCGCCTCTTCTGGGAACTTCCAGGACTGCCATGGAGTGGGAAGGAGCAGGCCACCAAGCTGCACAGTGAGGGAGGTGCTCTCCTGGCACTCCACACTAACCACTTCAGTTGCTTCACCTGCATTGAAATTTTTGTCTCATGTGGAGCTGGAGGGCAGCCTTGCTCCTGGAAGGCAGCTCACTTGCTCCTAAATCTCTGCACAGACTTCATGTTTCTTCAGTTTTGTATGAAAATTAAGATTTCTGTTTAGATTTTTTAACAATATTTTGTATGTTGGGACTACAAAGCCATATCAGGGCACTTCACATGATGTTACTTGCTTTACTAAAGGAAAAATCACAGAGCTCTCACATTTCAGCTCAATTTTTTCCCTTCCCCAGAACTCAAATGACTAAGGACTTGACAAATGCAGGGATGGCCTTGACAATGGCACCCTGTGACACAGGAAAGGAGGTACAGTGCTCAGCAGCAAAGCTGCTGCAGTGTTATGTGAGGAACTGAACAGATTGCTTTCTCCACCCCAAACTTGCTCTGAGCAGCGAGCTCAGAGACAGTCAATGGGCTGCCCATTATCTCCTGTGTTTCAGTCAATGCTAAACACAATGCTAGTGCTTTAAAACACAGAAAGTAGATGTAATAGACTATCATATCAATGTTCTGCTTCACTGGAGCTAATCAGACCTGTTTTAGAATGAGCAATATAATTTTGCATGGGGATTATATTACCTGAGGACATTAAATGCTGGAGAAAAAAAACCCCAAAACTAACCAATTCCCAAACCACCGAACCACAAACCAATTTTTGAGTAATTTACAAAAAACCCTGCTCTTATTGCATAGGAGTTGCTTTCTCAATTAAGATTTTAAAAACCTCACAAACTCAAACAAACCAGAAAACATTAACTCTTTCAAACAGAGAACACCATCAAATTATTTTCTTGTATGTGTGAGCGCATACTCATGTGCATATACCTGCAAAAATTACATATATCCCTGCATTACAGGACAGCTGATTTAGCAACAGGATGTATGGTGCTGCAAATGCTGCAGCATGAAGGGCTGCCCATCTGACTGGCAGTGATGTGAGAAGCCAAGCAATTCCAGTTCTCGGAAAACTTTTGCCTCCTGGAAGGCTGTAAATATCATCTTTGGTCAGAAGATTGTGGTGTTGTGATAAACAGATAATCTAAGTAATCAGGAGGATTTTGTCTGATTTGTGCAAAGTTGTGGCTGAGCAGCTATAAATTATATCACCATATTCAATTACTGGAAACAACACTTCCTGAAACCTTTGCAGTCTGTAGGGAGATATCCCAGTTTCAGATGTACCTTTGTTAATCACTGCATTATTTTTTCCACTTGAAGGGGAAGAACAGGGTTTGTACAGAGCAGGAAGTTCAAAAAGTCTCTCAATCTGAAGCGTTAAAACATTTGACCATCTTTGTGATCTTTAAACTCATAACAAACACAGAGTGTAAACAGATATCCTAAACATACTTTGATTGATGTGCACCAGTAATAAAAACATTTTCAGTTTTCAGCCATTCTATTAAAGTGCTGATTAAGTCAAAGTAAGAATATTTCATCAAAATATACAGATTTTGATAAAGATTGTAACAGAAGGTCTTGAAACTTTAAGGTGGAGTCTAGCCCTTTCTTCAGAGACAGCATGAACTGAAAACCTCATCTTTTCCTTTGAAAAGCTTTGAATTTATTCCAAAGCAGAATTGGAAACAGAATTTAACACTTCAAAAATTGTTCCAAAGAATTGGGGTCTTGATTGGAGGCTGTCCCCTAGTGAAAAAGGACACCTTGGGTGCACCTTATAAGCAGGAATTCATTCAGGATTGTATATACGTGCAGACACACTTGTACGTGTGTGTCCGAAAGGGTAGGCCTAATTAAAGGAGTCAAAAGGAGCACATCCCTCATTCTACTTTGTAAAGAGTCCTATTATGCATCTGGCCAGCAATTGCAGAACATCAGTGCACCACAGGTAAGCACTGCTGTAAAAGTAAGAACTGACCAGATTGCAAGCTGACACCTCAGGGCTGTCAGTGCTCCAAAAGGTACTGCAGACCCAGGAAAATCAGCTGTCAGGGTGACAACTTTTTACAAAGGGATACAATGGTAAATACCACCCCTTGATAGGGTATCATCCAAAGCAACCTCAGGCACAAAAGCTTATCCCAGCTGCTAAGGTACCTGGTGCACCTTCTTGGAGAAGGCATGGTGTTCCCCAAGGAACCAAGGCAGGAGAAACTAGAGGTATGGGACATAGAAATATCAACATCAAGGAAGTTGAGAGTAGCAATGAAGCAGGGTATGTTGAAGTCTACTTTTATCTTGACCTCTTCAGTACGTGGAAGTGAACCCTGTCAAGCAGCTCGGTGGTCACTCCTGGGAGTTTGGCATTCCTCTGTGCTGGTGTGACCAGCTCTGCCTCGAACCTTGCTGTGCTGCATTGTATGAGCTTGCATCTCCACCTCGCTCACCTCAGACTGTCAGGGTCCTGGCCTTCCTGTCCCAGCACCTTACTAGTGTTCACAGCACTAATGCAAGTGAGATGACAAAGACAATGGACAAGTGGTTACAACAAAGGCTTGGGGAACAGGAGAGTCCTAGGCCTCTCTCCTCTCTTGCACCATCGCTAACTATCTGTTTGCACTGTCTATTGCCCCGCTGGTTTACATCAAGTTACTCCAGCATGACAATCGTGATTGGCAGTAGTAGATCCTCTTGGTTTAAACCCCAGGAGAAAAACTGATTTTCCTTCTCTATTTTGGTTTTATCTTCTTCAAACTTCCCACATTACAACTCCAGCATTTTCAAGAAGAAAATGTAGTATAGATAAGAGATTGACTACTACTTTATAGCCATGTGCCACTTTGAACAAGCATATGGTCAGAGGTGGTTGGACAGCTGATTGCTGGTACTCACTTGCACTTCCACTATTCCTGGCTCTTGAACAGAGGCTAGGGATTGTGCTTTGGCTTGCTAAATCCTGGGAAAAAACTACCACTGACACCGGGACCCATGAATGGGCACTGGTAACTCCTGAAAAAGGGAAAATTAAGTAGTCTGTGTTTACCCTTCCATTCACTGCTTTTCTCAGTATTCTGAAATTTATTAGAATTTATCAGATCTTCAGCCAAGCAAGAAAGTACACAAAGATTTTTTTTTTAATGGATAGTGAGTATCTCACTCTGTTCTGCTGTCCTGTCCTTTCCATCTCAGATTGTGTCCCACCAAGCAAACCTCCAGGGAACCAGCCTGCTACCAGCAGCACCTGAGTGCTCACACTTTCCTGTCCTGTCAATCCTGTGTGCTACCTATAGGTAATAAATCCAATTAACAATGTCTTGGTTCTTCAGGTGAGGCAAGACAGGACGTGGAATGAAGAGATAACCAGGAAGCAGGATGGTTATGTGCACCTTTACCTGTGCAGTAAAGTCTCACAGAAGCAGAAGCGAAGAGCAGACCCTTCCCAACATATGATTCTTCACAAGAGCAGCTACAGAGCCTGCCTTGTCCTGAAGTACAATACAAAAGATTTGCTGGAATAACTAGTTCAGTGCAGTGAGATTGTAACATGATCTTCCAGTCGTGAGTGAAGGTCAGGGGGACCCTTTGTGGGGCTCCAGCCGACTGCAGTGTGCCATCACCAATCATTACACGAGGACTCTCTAATAGGGGTGAGTACTTGATGGGCTTTTATGTAAGGCACTCTGATGCACAGAAAGAGACAGCTGGAATTAGCCTGTCTTGTCAATGACTGCATATGAGAAGCCTGATTTTCACTCTGATACTCATAGAAAGGACTTCCATTATTGAACTCCTTACAGCGTTACAATTTGGGGATGAAAAGACAGAGACAATAGCAGCCCTTTAAACTTCAGTCCTTAATGACCTCAGTAGCAGATTTTTTTATGAGGCAACTACTTTTTACAGCTTTATGAAAAAAAAAAAAACCCAAAGCAAACCAAACAAATTTCAACATAAAAAATCCCATCGAATGTCAGGAGCAAACCCGTAAGACCTGATTGAGGAAACAGCTTAAGACACAAGACAAGCTGGGAACCTCCATTTTCTGTTGGTTTTTGAGACAAAAAAGAAAGGCTTTAAAAATACATTACTGCAATACTTCAGATGAGAGCCACAACATGGAGCAACTCTGGACTTATTTGGCTGTTGTGAGTTAGACTTGTCAAGCAGCTAAGCATGACCCAGCCACTCACTAACATCCTTCTCAAAGCGGGAATGGGAAGCGAATGGGAAGGGCAAAAACTAGAAAACTCATGGGCTGAGATAACAACAGTTTAAAAAGTAAAAAAAAAAAAAAAA
>VXAX01002194.1:316217-388554 GCA_013399835.1 Leptocoma aspasia
AAAAAAAAAAAAGGAAACTAAAAAGCAAAACCAGGAAAAAATAAGTGAAGCAAAACGGTTCTCTATAACTGCTTGCCACCAGCCGACTGATGCCCAGCCAGCCCAAGCAACAGCAGCTCTGGCAAACTTTTTCCCCTAACTTTGATTGCTGAGCATTGCACCATATGGTATGGAGCATCCCTTTGGTCAGCTGGTGTCAGCTGTCCCAGCTGTGACTCCTCCCAGCTTCCTGTGAACCCTCAGTCCACTTGCTGGGAGGACAGGTGAAAAGCAGAAAAGGCCTTGATGTTGAGCAGTGTTTAGCAATAACTAAAACATTCCTGTGTTATCATTGTCTTCATGACAAATCCAAAACAGCAGCTGTGTTGAGGAGAATTAGAACTCTCTTTTAGCTAAAACCAGTACAATGGCTTTGATGGGGTAATGCAGGGTTGGCAGCACCTTTTATGCCCGAACATAAACTAACCTTCCCTCACTTCAAAAAATGCTGGGCTAGGAGCCAAGGAAATGAATTGACTTTCTGAATATGTATTCCTTTTGCTTCTGATATTTGTAATCCGAGCTGCTGGTCATACGCTTGAATGGCTGCTGACAGGAATGGCAGAGTGTCTCTGATTGCAGGAACGTTATCAGTTGAGGCACCACCATCAAAGGCTGCGCTGTGAATGCCTGCATCCAGCTGCCCTTCTAAGACTCTGTGTTTTCTCTCTCCCACTTTCAGTCATTTACCTTTCGGGCTGATTTCAGCATCACTGTTCCTCCTTTCTCCTTTCTGAAAGGATATTTTGGAAGTATGGCTGATTGTTGTCCGTTGTAATTCTTCAAAAATGTAAATGTGCTACAGAGAAGAGGAAATATGGTATCTGTGACTCATCATACTTCAGGCAAATTCTCTAGTTCAAGGGAAAATAAAAAGATGTGCCCTAAAAAAAAAAAAAAGTTTTAAGACCGGAATAACAAAGTTAAACAGGAAGAGATATTGAATACAGTCAACAGGCTTCAGAAGCAGCAAATGTCTGATACACAAGACAGTAACAATAGGCTAAGAAATTAATTATTCTAGATGTATCGTGTATCCTGCATGCAAGTGGAATAGCAGACCTCCACTTAGAGATAAGTACAGCCTATTTTGGTTTGCTTGAGGACAGGCACCCTTCTTATACCCACACAGTGACAAGCACTCAGCCCCACACAGGTCCATCGACTGCCACTCAGCCAGGGCATCAGCACCTGGCTCTCTACCAGGAACCTTCTTGCTTGGAAACAATTGTGTGCTGCTGTGCTATTTCCTTTCTGCTTCTCCAGTGTCCCTCTTGATGAGTCACTGGGCCCAGACAGGACAGCTTTAAAGGGCCACAAGTTGTGTGTGTGCAGAACTGGGACAAATCCTTGTCATGCTTCCACTGCTGCTCATGAGCAAGGCTTGCAGTCCTGTGAAACAATGTCCCTGTGTCAGTGCCTACCCTGCAATGACAGCTCACTCACTTCACTCCCCATTCCTGGCCATCCTGAGGACAGCAGCTCATGCAGCTCACTCATCCTGGGGTCCTGGGCACGCTGTTGGAGTGGGGGTGATCACTCCACTGGTTTGTACAGTATTTAGTAGTGTGTTTCATGAAAGACAACGATAGTCATTAAAGTCAGGGTGTGGGTGCACGATTCTACCTGCCATAGCACAAACAGGAGCTCAGGTGATGCAGAGGAACTCGCATCAGGCTCTGTTGTCATGAACAAGAGTGAAGGCAGCCTAATCCCAAAGTGATGCTGTACTTCATGTTTCAGATCCCAACATCTACAACGCACGATTTAACATCTCTGCAATGACCTAATGCATAGCAATTGCTGGTGGACTGGAAGTGTTTCCATGGCAGACTGGCTTTGCAACACAAAAGCATAACAGGTGGTTGCCTAGAGCAGCAAAATGTCAGTGCAGTGTGTGAACAGTGGCAGGTTCAGAAAAGCTGGATGTTCCCCAGTCACGCTGCTGATCCCAATGTTGGATGCTCCACTTGCACATACTTCTCCACAGCCCAAAAGCTGCAGTGCCTATGATGAGCTTTCATGATGAGCAAGGATGTAGTAAATAATTACACAGAAGGGCCCATACCACTGAGAATTAACAGACAAATTTTGACTGGGTTTTGATTTAATGTTCATTGTTCTCATTTAAGGAAAAGCACAGTCTCAGCATCCAGTTAAAATCTTCTGAAATTAGTGCCCAGGCCTGGCTTTTTTTTTCCGTATAAATCCATCTCCAGCTTTTGCTCTATCTTTAAAGTTTATTTTATATTTTATTTTTCCCTGGAAGAAGTGCAAATGTAATCTCCTATAATATATATATTACTTGTCTATATAATTCCCATACATTATATAGACAAGCTTCCAAAGTTTGGGGCATTCAAAGAAGGTCTGACACAATGACAGTGTGTCAGACAGAGAAATTTTCCCTAGGAAACCCCCTGCCTGATCATGGTGTCATTCATAGCACTGCTGGTAACCCACCAAGAACAACTCTTCCTACTGAGTCACTGATCTGATCTGGCATGGGGAGTCAGTTTCAGTGCTCAGGGTGCCCTCACTGACTCCTTGTGCAGCCTTGCCCCAGGGGCAGACTGGCAAAAATAATTTGGAGCTTGGTCAGAAGCCAGGGAAAGCAGTTGTATGGCTGTCAGATTAAAGTGGATGCAGCTCTCTTTACTCGTGAGCTACTTCTGCTTTTTTCCTTATTGTAAATCTTTTTTCTGTACCTGGGGATGCCCGCAGGTCCCAGCAGCAGGGCTGCCAAGGGGGTGTGGCTGGGAGCTAAGCGTACAAAGGAGGGATGGGATGCTGGAGCCAGGGTGGGCAGCTCTGGAAACATCCCTGAAAATGCTGCCAAAGTATAACACACAGGGAAATACATTGCAACAAAATTTTGAGAGCAGAAGAGAGCAGCTATCAAGGAAGAACATGCAAATCACAGTGAGACCAAAAAAAAAAAAAAAAAAAAAACAGATCCAAACAGCTGCTGTCTCACTGGCATAGGCTTCACTGACCGTGTCTGTTCCTGAGGGACAGATCTGCTGGCAGCTTTGTGCAGACATTGTGCAGGGTGGTGTGCCCAGGGTAAGGTGCAATGGCAGCAGCTTTCAGCAGGTGCTGGAAAAAGTCATTCTGCCCTCAGCAACCACCAGATTACCTCATTTACCATTCATGTGCCTCACTCTCTACGTCTTGTTGCCTATATTTCCTCAAGAACCTTCTGAGAGAAAAGTGAAGGCAGTGTCATGGTTTAACCCAGCTGGCAATGAAGTACCATGCAGTCACAGGACAGGCGGCTGGAAGGAAAACTGGATGCTGGCCTCCAGCTTGCACAGCAATAGCTGCCTTCCACCTCCAGGCACAGCTGATTCTCCCTTTTTTCCTGTGGCTTCCCCAGGCCTTGCATCTCTCCCTTAATTCAGTCAAGTATTCCTTGCTAGTGCAAAGGTTGAAGGAGGACTAGGTGAATTCAAAGAACATGAGGGTAAAATCTGTGCTGCCCAGCCATGAATTTTCCTCTTGTCCTAATTTCATCTGGAGTAGTGTCAATTTTATTCTAGTAGCTGATACAGTGCTGTGATTTTGGTTCAGAAGGAGAAAAATGTTAGTAACACACTGATGGTTTAGTTGTTGTTGAGTGCTGCTTCCTCTAAGTCAAAGACTTTTCAGTTTCCCATGCTCTGCCAGTCAGCAAGTCCACAAGAAGCGGGAGGGAGCATGGCTGGGATAGGTGATCCAGACATATTTTATAAAATCAGTGCTGGGTTAGCAGCAACAAAAGTAAATCTGGTATTAGGAATTATTGGGAAAAATGTAGAGAATAAAACAGGAAAAAAACCCCCAAACGTCATTATCTTGACACAGTTTTGGGGACCCAAAGCACTTTTTTTTCCTTTTGGGGGGCTAAAAGTGATTGGTGAGATCACCAGAGGGGGATTACAAAAATGTACTGTGTCAGACTTGAAAATAATCTGAAAACCACTCAATACTGGAAGAGAAGAGCATTGAATGCTCTTGCTCCAGCCTTATTCCTCCACCTGTCACTGCCTATGGCACAGTCAGAAAACAAATCATGGGGCAGAGGGACCCAAGGCCTGAACCTTTACTGCTAATCTGATATCCTTACTTCGGTGCATCACTCACAAGCAATGGCTTTTGGTTAATAACCCAGCCAGGACAGGCAAGTGCCAGAGGTACACAATATACACATTTCTGTGGGATAAAACACCACATTCTTTTAATTCACACAGGCAGAAGTGGTGGAGCAGGTTATGCAGGATTCTGCTCTCACCCATGGAAATGTGCTGACACTCATGAATTCCCTGGCCAAGAGACCTGAAATGAGCCTGGAGGTGCAAGGCATGGCAGATTATACCCAGAGGGTTTCTGAATTACTCGTTCTGTTTCATTCCTACTCTTTCCTGTTTGGCAAATTCATTCCAGTTCTGAAAGGTCAAGAAGTCATGCAGTGTTATGTTTCACTAATTGACCACTTAACTTTGTGTTCAGGCCCCCCAGTTCTTTGGACACAGCCAGGCGTGTCAGGCTGATTTGTGTTAACTGGAACATGATGTCCAGAACTGGGGAGCTTCCAACATTGCTACTTTTAGTTCTCCAAGTAGTTGAGGAGTGTCAGCCTGGCCAGGCTACTTGGAAATAGGAATTGCTATGTTTCCAGACTGCACTGGTGGCAGTTGAGTCTGGTTTACTAAAAACAAATATTTAAAGTCATAGGTGACTCCAAAAAACTTGCCTTCTTCATTATACTTCCTCCAGACCTGAGTTTTCCTGATTTCTTAAAGGATAGTCCCCTCTCTTCTTTGGGCAAAATCAGAGCCGGGTGCCTCCAGGAATGGAGATTGCATGTGGAAACCTCTCACCCTTTATGCCCTTCCTGATCCCTGGTCCCACAAGAAACCAGTACTCCTTTGACCTATCACCTCCATGTTTCTGCTTTTTCCTCCATATCCTCTGCTAGCAAGGGTGGGTAGTAAAAATATGCATGAGACCAGAATACTTCCTGGAGAGATTGGTTTGGTTTATGAATTTGTCTGGAAAAAGAAGTGGCATGCTGATAGAGGCTTTTTTTACTCTCTCTCTTTTTCTGTCATCCTATTTGGTATTTTTGTGAAGTCCCAGTTTCCAGAATTATGTACAAGGATCTCAGCTCTTATTTTGAAAAACACAGTGAGCTGTTGCCCTCAGAACTATAAAAAGTGAAGCTTGTATCTCCAAAACTAGGTGTCAAATGACATCTTATACTTCTGATTCTTGAAATCTTTTGAAGACAAAATGATGATGTTAGCAGTTACAGCAAGGATTCTGGTTATAATTTTGAATATACAGAATCAGTAATGCTGTATTTGGGTTTTCATGAGCACTGAGAATGGAGGGCACTGAAAAAATAATTTCAGACATCCTGGGACTCAAAGCAGTACAGACTCTCCTCTGACTTATCAGCTGCTAGCACAGTATCTTCCTGCATGAATGTGCATTCCTGAATGAATAATATACATTGAACCTGAATGTTTTAGTTTGCACCTTGAACAACAATCAGAATGTATATTTTGTCCGTAGGAAGAAATAAACCTCACAACGCTTTTACTGAAAAGCTGATACAGGACTAAGCAGGGCATCTTGGGTTACTGAATTCAGTCTGACAGGTGCCATTTGTCACTTTGGTAAATTGATACCATTATTTTTTAAATTATCTGGGCTTCTCCCTAGTCACTTGCTCTGAAAAACACCCCAGAATGTTTTTTTCCCAGATGATTTGACAGCTTGCTTACATGCAGCCTCTTTTTAACTGCGGCTACTTTGTAGTTATTTGATCTTGCACCACCTTTGTCCTTTAACCTGCATAAGTCTTTATCAGCAGTCTGATTATTTGTAGATAGCAAACATAGGGCTTCTCAGCCTTTTTATTTTAATTTTTATTTATTTTGCTGTGTGTGTCTCTTCCCATCTACCCCTTTCTTCCCTCCCCACCTCATCATCTTGCCTTTTTCTTCAGTATGGTTGGCTGGGATTGCATGTGATGTCTCCAAAAGAAGAGTTTGGTTTGTTTCCTGTATTGACAATCAGTATTCTTCAAATTCAGCATATTGGAGTTCTGGGGGTTTTAGGATGGGGAAAGAAAAGCAATCCCAGTTCACAACACTCAGATATTTGATAGTTCAGCAGTGTGGTGAAGCCAAGTAGAAGAGGCAATAATTTCAGATTCCAAATAATCCATCTGTAGAAGGACATCAGGAATTTTTAAAACCTAAGTCCCACCCAGCAGTCAATTAAATGTATGGATAATGTGGCACAGTCTTTATCAACCAGGATAGCACCTGATTTTACACAGTACCTCACAGAGCTAGAGAGTCTTAGAGTACCTTAAATAGTCTCACTTCCCAGATGGCTGCATTTAGTAGATTACACCTATAATTAGCAGTAAGAGGCTAGGAAATGCTTCCCATAGGGCCTGTCTCCTCAGGGGGACTTTACCCAGATATGCTGAGATGTGCCTAATACACCTCTGTAGGACTGTCTGTGAGAAACAAATTCCATTTGCTCTTCTTTCTGCAGACTCAAGCCCGTATCACTCACCTCCTGCTAGAAGGGTGCCCAGCCTGCCAGTTTATGGGCCCTGTGATCCCCCCCTGCCACGCATTACACAAGGGAAAAGCAGTGAACATGTGGATGGTTTTGTACACCAGTGATGCAGATATTCACCCCTTGGGGAAAGAGGAAAGAGGCACACTCAATACTGGATCCTGTGTTTTATGATTTGTGGCGGTTAATATGAAAAAGCAAAACATGGAACAGGGACCACCTCTATGTTTTCTCTGCCAGGCACTGTAAGAGTGATTCCAGAGACTTGCAAAGCCTTTTGTTCTTCTGTGGATCTGCTTCTAAGTCACCAGAAATTAAAAAATGGGTTTGCAATATGCTGTTTCACCTGTCCTATGTTTTCCTGTCAAATAAAAAATGAGAACTGTTTACCCTTTGAGACATTTTGGCTAGACTAGGAATACAGCACTCCAATGCACTCACCAGCAAGGCAAGATATGCCTGCTTTTACAGGCAATTCATACAGTCTCATTAATGTGCTTTGGCTTGCAATGGATTCCAGATTAGGCAGAAAAAACTCCACAGATTAATTACATCCAGGCAGTGCTCAGCTGTAGTAAATCAGCCTAGACTCATTGACTTCAGTGCAAGTACATGAGTTCACATGGGTACAGATGTGAACTTTGAGACCTAAACAATCCTAGATTACTTTCCTTTTATTATAAACTTACTGGAATCACCTAGATTTCCCTCTGAAAGCAGTGCCTCTCCACAGACAGTAAGAGCTCATCAGTCAGCAATACAGCTTCCCATCCATCCACTGACTTTCAAGAGGAGCAGAGAGGAAGCACCACCTGTGACTTTGTGCACTTGGTGGTATACAACTCAGTTCAAACTCACTGGATCTACTGGGTTGCATAGCACAAACACCCAAAATGTGCTTACAGGTCTCTGCAAAGGGGTGTTCTGAGCAATCAGTAAGAATTGACATTGGAGAGCATCTGAGTAAACATATGAGAAAGATTACAGTGTGTAATTCCCAGAAGGATTTAATGTATGTGGGATGAAGAAATCATTTGTATTTTATTTGCTTATAAAGCAACCTTGGATGTCTGAGAGCAGGAAATTTGGGTAAAGTAGACCTTGAGTATTGATGAACACAATTACTTGTAGAGCTTTCCCCTCTATTTTGTCAGAAACCAAGGATAAGCGGAAGTCATACAACAATTTCTACTTTTAGCACTGGGTGTTAAACACTCCTTTGATAGTTGAAGTTCTCCATTTGGAGAAAACAAACAAATTTGCTGATTTTGTTGAGCAGTGACTTTCTTGTGAACCACCAAAGGCCCAAAGCTGCCTAGGTAGGCAGGGCTGCCCAATGCAATGGATACACAGCTAAGTGCCTGTTTTTAGAGAGGAGAAGTTTGTGTGAGGATGTATTTGAGACAGTATTGATTGTGCTGTGCCAAGCCATTGCTGCCCAGCTTCAGGGTTCAGACCCCATCAGATTCTCTCTGGCCCAACGTGCCCTTCTCTGCAGAGGGAAGTTCAGTGCCTGGAAATGGTCAGTACTGCAAAATAGGGCAGCATTGTAGCTCCTTTCTACCCAGCACTGAGTCTTGGGAGTTCCTCTGCACCTGCTCCCTGCAGCTCTCCTGGGGAGTGGCCATGTGGTGCAAATACATGATAACACCTGAGATAACACATGGTGCAGAAAACTAGGAAACAAATGGAAAATTTCAACCTGCCACGGAGGAAAAGAGGATTTGCTTATAGAGCAAACACATGGATCTTGTTGAAGGTTGGATTGTGGGGATCCTATGTATCTTTTCAATGTAGACTAAACTGCTTTTCAAAGGTTCATCTGAAAACTGACAGACTAAACTGCATTTTCTGCATATTTTTATTCTGAAGTTTGGCTGTCCTGATAAGAAGAGAGAAATTATCTTTAAACAAGCAAAAATAAAACCTGTTTTTCTAGATGAAGTTGTGTTTGCCAACATCAATAGCAGTAACTTCTATACAAGATCAAGAACAGTAACTTCTATATTCCTAATTTAGCACTGACATTTCATGACAAAGAAATGCTCTTAGTACTTCTTTTCATGCTTCAATATGCAGGTCTGTTAAGTGATTTTCAAATAACCCTTATTTCACATGGTTTGTTCCACTAAGACAGTTCTTTCCACCTGTGCATTTAGTTATCTGTCCTTAAATTTTGCATATTGCCATCTCTCTTTCTAGTTTTTCCTGGAGATAGGTGAAGAGTAAAGATCACATTTGTCTTCAGAAACTGATGGGGAAAAATTAAGGAAAATTTGTACAATTGTCTCTCACCAAAACTTCAACTTTCAGGGAAATAAAAAGAAAAAGTAGATCTATTTGTTACCAAATATTTGTTGAAGGGAAAATGGAAATAACAGTAATGGAGTAACAGCCAGAATGGATTTATTAAGAACAAAACACTATGTCCCACTGGTAGATTTTCCTTCCTATAATGGGTAACGGGCCTAGTACCTAGAGGAGAAGCAGTAGGAGTCACTTATCTTCATTTTGTTATGTTCCTGTCCCTGGTTCACATGACACTTTCATAAGTTCTGGAGGCCTGAACACAGAAAGAACTGACTACATCTTCAGAACACACTGGAAGAGACCACAGGTAAGACAGGATTAGAATTTGAGATGATTTTACAAGTGTCATTAAAGACTTTATAGACAGGAGTGTCATCTGCAGGTCATACAAAATTACCTCTCTGTTCTGCCTGGCATTTGTGAGGCCCCAGTATTTGCTTCCTACAGAAGGAAGAATGATTAAAATTATCTATTAAAAGAAGTTTGTAGGAGTAAAAGGTCTGAAATAGCTTGCCAAGGGAGGTCCATGCCAACTTCCTACTTGGTCATCTTTAGGGAGAGATTAGACAAATGCTTAAAAAATGACTTTGGTAAAAATGTTACTGCCATGGGATAGACAGATGAACTAGAGGATCTCTTTAAGTCGCAGGTTATATTTATTTTTCTCTTTCCACTTTTCTCTTTGGTACCCACATTCTCTCTCCTGGGGAAAAACAGGCTCAAAAAATGCTCTTTGATCACCTATTTTCTAAATACAGTGCAGTTTTAGCAGTCATACACAAATAAAGTAGTATTGCATGTTACCAAATTTCCAAATGTCTGTGTGGGTTTTTAAATTCAATGGCTAATTCATATTAGATAAAAAATAGGTCACTTGATAGTTCTGGCCCCAGTTTATAAAGGGTTTTCTGTATTAGGTGCCAAAGAAGTAGTAAATGCATACAAACTCAGAATGTTGTGACACAGTATCTACATATTAGACACCCACAAACCCCCATCCTTTCAAAGCTGTATTGGCCCTCGTGCTGACTTTGCAGTTTTTAACATGATATCTGACTTCCTTTTTCATAAAGTATCTGCCAATGAACTTCTAAGGGAACCTTTGAGCCTTTAGAAGGCAGCTTTCTTTTTTCCTCCTCTTATTTTATATGCTTTGTGATACTAAATAAATCTTCAGAGAAAGTTCTTAGTGAAAGCAGAAAGTCAGAGGCAGAGCTCCCGTTGGTAATTTGCAATGCCTGATTTTTGTTAAACAGAGTCAGATGCTGAAGAAGCAGATTTCCAGGTTCAGGTCAACTGCATTGCTATGTTCAGCTTTTCTCTTTATCAACTCATGGCTCAGAGACTGAAGGGGCAAAGATGATAAAATAAACAGGGTAAAAGAGAGATCAGCCATGACAAAAGTGAGACTGGCAAACTCTGAATGGATATGGAAACAATCAGTGAGGAAAATTAGTACACTGAGCAAGTCCAGGGAAGCTACTGAGACAAAGTGCCAAATAAGTTTGATACCTGAGATTTGATCTAGTGGAAGGGGTTCAACCTGACATAAGCAGCACACCTGAGTAGCAAGTCAAACAAAGCCTCTGAATTCTTAAAGGAGTCATAAAATCCTGTAGTGTTTGAAATGTCAGACTGCTCCACTTGAGAGAAAAGGGCCTGTTGTCAACTGTATTAAAAAAGTATATAAACCCCACAAAAACTAATAGGTTTTCTAAATCTCAGTCTAGATCAGAATTCTAAGTCCCTCCAAAGAACAAGTTATTTTAACATAGTAATTTGCACTAGCTCATTACTTGCAAAATGATTGAAGATATGAACCCAAAATGAAGGCTAAGGCACAATTTGTGGCTGTAAGCCAAATTTTGCACTACAGTGAAATCTAACAAGTAGAGGCCACTCTGTACTACCTACTGTGTAAGGCTACAAAGGGTATGCACTCAGTCTGTGAAACAGCAGGCTCTCTCTGTAAGCATCTAGTGTCTGAGCGAGATGGTCACTTGTGTCTCTAGGAAATGCCTCAGCAGCAGGGCTTCCTGCCTTAGGAATAAGTTTCATCAGCAGAACTGTCCATGGGAAACTCCCACTGTTGTGTGTTATGTCGTTGGAGAGAAGTGTCGTGGTAGCCCTTGGTGCAGGAGCACCAGCTTCAGTCCAGGTTGTGTTATACCAGGCCACATGGCTGATCTGACTTAGTGCTGGGGGCAGCACAGCTTGGAGTGGGAGGCAGGACTAGCTGGTGTCTAGTGGTACATCCCTCCAAGACTGATGTGATTCTATAACTTTTATCCAAAAGTAGTGCTTTTGGATCTGCTGTGAATGAACAATACAATGCAGTTTGATTTTTGCTTCCCTCAGATATACATATATTTTCAGCAGTCTCTGTATTACAAAAGTCAATTTCACAGATAGTAAATGGTTCATTTTTTGATTCTCATCTACTAAATTCAAGCAGCTCCACAAATGACAATATACTGGTGATGTATTGAGGGATAAAAGAAATAACTCACATTTGCAGGGAGGAAAAGCACAAAGCTACAAACTGACAGCCTCTTTTCGGTACTGGAGCTATAATTTCAAATGTCAAAAACCTTTGACATGCCTCTTAGATTACATCTTTGGAGAGCCCTACTTCTGTTTAAAAGCTGAAATTAAAGGACTTTTACTTATTTTGAATTGTAATTTCAGCAAACTCTTTAGGCTGCAATATTTAATCTATTTCTCTGAGATTTGCATTACTTATGCTGCCAAAGAGCTCTTAGCAGAAGCCAATCTCCATTGAAATTCTGCACCTACACTCAAAACGTAAATAGAAAGGAGAAAGATTTAAAAGTATAATTAATCAAGAGCCCATATCAGGACCTTGACTTCTAAAGGGTAAAAGAATGCTTGCAACCAAAAGACAGGTTTGAGCTCTTCTTGTTGCAAAAGCAAGCCCCTGGGATTAAGGTCCTGGTGATTCTCCAATAGCAATGCCAAGGACAAGAAATAGATGACTTCTCCTGGCTGGGTTTTCATCTCTGCAGAGGGATTCTGCACAGCAGACAGCTAGGCTACAGTCTGCACCATTACATACCAAACCATGTCTCATTACAGCTCCAGTTCCTGCAGAAGCCACCATGAACAGCTGGATTCACACTAAAGTCCCACTTGTTTTTATCATTTCTCTCCACTGTAGGAATGCCTTCTGGAGAAATGGCCCGTGCACTCTGCACTGCCTAAATTCTGTCCTGATCAAAGGCACCACAGCATTCCCAGGGGCAATAGCTTAAAATAGCTTCAAGCCTCAACAAGGGTTCAGCTTCAAGAAAGTGACAGTAGCAGGGGGAATTGGACATATTTACAAACAAAGCAAAAGTAACTCCTTATGAAAGTCAAGATTAATTGCCATTTCATTGCATGTTTTTGTAGCATGGATTTTGTACATTTACTGAAAGCCTCTTCATGTGCATTCTGCTCTTTTAATAGAGAGGTGTGAAAGTGTATCTTCCTTAGAAGATCTAAAGAGGATATGAAGATTTTGATAGTTAAGTATTTGGTAATCAGAAGAACAAGCCACTAGTTTATTTGCTTTTCTCTAACTGCTCCAGTAAACGTCCTGGTGCTTCTTCTCCATATGGTATGGTTTTACTTCCTAATTTCCTCCTCCCTTGCAGAGAAGAGCTCTCACAATAAAAAGAACTGGAATTTTCTGTAGTATACTTTGGATTTCTTTCTATTTGTCTGTTTAAGAAAAACACTTATAGTCACTTTAAAAGCTATCTCTGGAAGAGAATGTTTCAGATAAAACTTAATTAAGCCCAACTTTAATGCTGCATAATTAAAACTACTGTACCTCCAGAGGTCTGGCATGGAGGAATCTATGTTTAGCATAATTTTTGTAATTTCTGAAAGTTAATGATATTGATTTTTTAAAAGTATCTACAGACGTATTCAGTCCACTCTGATCTGTCTGTTTGCTTCAGGGAATCCAGCAAACAGAATAGAAATGTCTTTTCTCACAAATAGCCTATTGAAGTCAGCAGTCTGTTAGAAACTAGATATTGCTTCTAGATTTCCTGCCCACTGCTCTGAATGTTTTTCCTCCACATTTCTTCAGAGCTGTCCTACAATGCTCAGAACTCTTTAGCCTCCTGCTTAAGCTGACTTCACCAAACTTTAACTCTCTCACATGGGAAAGCCAAGGGCATCCATCCGCGGGAGTATGAAGGGATGAAGCAACTGTTGCCAAAGTTGGAGGTCTTCCAGTGATTGAAGTTGATACTGGAACACGCTCCATAAGTTCCTTCTAATTGGAAAAATCCCAAGAGGAATGACTTTCCAGACACAATGCAGGCTGAAACTCTCTGTATGCAGTGACTATTCCTGTGGTACTGCTAAATGACAAAGGAACTGGTGGTAATCTACTGTCACTTTTCACCTTCAAGCCCCCACAGTGCCCATCATATTGTGATGTGGGTGACTGATAATCCCCATCATCCTGAAGTTATGGAACAGCTTCTGTGAACTGGATGAAGTGACTGATTAGGAATCTTAGTACTTCTCTGGAAGTGGGAGCAGTTTGGTGGGGAAACAAACATTTCACAGTGAGTGATTATGCAAGCAAGAGTGCAAATAAAATAGCAACTACTCTTTTTTCAGATGATGAACCAGAGGTAGAGCTGTATGTGACCTGTCTTCCTACATACTATTTGCTTCTTGGTTCAAGTTTCACGTAAGGACTGACAAAAATGATGAAGAATTCCGAAACAAGGATGGGATAGGAGTTTTGCAACTCTCTCAAGCATATTTGGGCCGTTGCTGTAAAGATCAGTGCAAGTTTAGAAGCACACAGCTCGTTCAGAGCAGCAACCATCAAGATGTTTCCAGCTGGACCCTGGTACCTGTTTCCAGGGAGGTCCACCATAGCTTCATAATTTCAAATACAGGAGACCACTGGAAAAGGTAATTTTATTTGTTTGAATGCAAGGATATGCAGACTAACGGGCCAGTGATTGGAGGGAGAAGGCAGGGCCGCAGATGGGGGGAAAGGGGTCAGGGACAGCTGGTAGAGAAACAATGTCCTGGATGGCTGCATGATTTACTGATACTGGCAAGGAAAAGTGTATGTTGTTCAGACCTGGGAGAGACTCCCTGTCACCCTAGGGGAAGGTTATGTAGTTTCCCCATGTTTTGTGTCATGGAAAAGGCCATGTAAGATGGGTAATCACCTGCCCCAAGTACCTGTCTAAATCTACTGGAATAGGGAGGAAATTTTATCATCAAAATTTTTTGCAGGATTGACTATTCTGATTAATAGATACTCTATTTTGTTCATAACAACACCTTTCTCTCATATCAGCCTGTACAGCCACTTTTTCTAATATTTCACTCTCAAGAGCCCCTTCTTGCACTTCTGCTTGGCAGCTCTTGCTCTTACAAATAATTGTGGTATATTCAGAGAAAGAAAGCAAAAGCGAGGCTTTCAGAAGAAGAGACTCGGGCTACTTTAACTTTTGTCTTAGATATCTTTATATAGATACTTATACTGATGGCAATGGGTGATAAACAGCCTGTAAATATTCCCCTTATATCAGTGTCCAGTCATGAGTGCAACCAATAGACAAAAGAAAGGTGGAAGGTATCAGGGGTGAGAACCTCCACATTCCAGGACATATACACCAACACACCTTTAAGCAGCCCTCTGTGATCAAGCCCCATTCTTTTCTCTTCTTCTTATTTCTACTGGCTGATAAATTCATCACAATCTTAGCCTATCAACAATAGGGGCATCCTGACTGATCACTATTAGACCCTTTTTTGAACTAGCTTGATAGGGGACATTAATAACATGAGCTGCCACCTCCGAATAAAAGAGAAAAGGTGAAAATGTATATCATTTGGGTTGCTGATGAAGTCCCATCCTCCCAGCCCACATCATGGGTGTGTGCAAGGAATTTCTCATGCATGCTCATGTGAACAACCAGTATGCAGTCAGGCAGTTTCCAGTAAATAGCTCTTAAGACTTCAGAGCCACTGCCACAAACAAGTCCATTGTTCATATGCAGGATCTGCCTCCCTAGCCATTCATTATAAAAGCACAGATCACAACAGTGGCATGTTTATCTTAGCGGGGTGTTAAATCTTACCAACTGAGTCATAGTCGCTGGTTTAGGCTTAGAAATGGGATTACTGCAGCTATTCTCAAACATCTAAAATGCAGGATAAGGCACAGGTTCTATGTCAGTGCTCAGGCAACACTTCTAAGAAGGTAGAATGTTACTGGGCTGGGTTTGTACCAGATAAAAGCATTTTATTATAAGAGAATGAATGCAAAACCACTCTGGTGACAAACCAAAGGCTTGTTCACAGGCAGCTGTCAGCCCAGAGAGTCCAACCTCTTTGGCTGTCCTCTGCAGAGAGGTTGCCTGCTCTACAGGGCAGTGTCTTACCTTCAAAATGTTTGAATTTCTTCCTAGGCTAGAATTAGTGTCTGTGAACACTCTCACAGACATGTTCATGTGTTGAAACCTCCAGCCAAAAGCAATGCAAATCTCAGGAGGTGAGTAACAGCTGTAAGAAGTCCAACAATTAAAGGAACTGTTTCTCCAGGTCATCAAAATTTATGAGAGAGTCTGGATTGGCTTCACATTATTCTATCCTAAACTCAGTTCTGTCTTTATTATAAAGACAACACTGGTTATTTGGACAGCTGCATTCAACAGAGCAGACAAGTGTCCTGCAGGGAAAGTCTCCTACAAGTCCCTAAGGAAAAAAAAGTCAATTTCATTCAAGCCTGTACCCTCTAGGATCTTTTTCCATTTGGTTCCCTTTCTATCATTACCTGTCTCCCAGCCTAAAAGACAAAGTGTCTCTTCTCCTCTTCCCTAAGGAATAGGGACTGGAGCTGGAGGAAATGGACCTTGTGAGAAATTAAGAGCAGTGTTAGAGGAGAAAGGGAGACCTTACAGCCAGTGAGGCTAAAAGTAGTGTAATAACCTGTGAAACAAGAACACCACCCACAGTTTTCAAGCCACTCCTTTAAGAATCAAAAAGTCTGCTGGCACTCAGGAGATGAGGTATGAAGGGAGAGGCAGAGAGACAGAGGCAGGGTGATGGCTAGGGAACAGCAAAGCAGGAATGAAGGAAGGATGGCATACATCAAGGACATAAAGGAAGATTGAGATAGACAGTTTGGTTCCTCTGGAGAAAGACAGAGGACATCAGCAGACAGGATTCAGACAGAAGTGGCATACTCATGTCTATACAGCTATGCATGCAGAGGGAATCTCAGAAGACATGAAAGAACAGTATCTGTGGATGCTTTGCATGGTAGGAGAGAAGTATTTGAAAGGGGAGATGGGAAATACAGGAAATTTGGAAATGAGACCTGAAATACTGAAGAGGGTGAGATGTTCAAACCTTCATAGACAGGAGCAACTTACATTTCTTGAGCCTTTGACACAACAAAAATTATTTTGCTCCAACTTTGTGGGCAAAATGTGTTCACTGACTGGCAACTCCCGTACAATGCCCTTCCTGGAAGAAAACAGCTTTTCTTGCTTGATCTGTTCAGTTCACTGTTACCTCACTTTCAGGCTGTGACCTTCTCTCAACATGTAACAGGTAGTATTTCCCAATGCCTCTGTCAGAAATGGCTGGGCTTTGCAAGACACGTCACATTTAGTCACTCCTGCTCCAAATCCAAAATGAGCAGGGCACAAACACAGGTGAAGGAGGAGGAGAAAAAGGAAGTAACATGTCCAGGCTTTCACAGCAAGAGAGGAAATGCCATGTAGGCAGTCATCCTTTCTACAGATAGGATGACAGATTCAAGGGACACTGTATACCACCAAGGAAATAACCAATTAAAAGCCTCCTAAGACAGAAAATCCTATAGTGAGTATCCTGGGTATTGTGGGGCTTTCTTCTGGTTTTGTTAAAATTACTGCCTAAACAATGAATTTGACTAGAATAGAGTAAATAGGGAAATGATAATTATGAAGCACAAAAGCCCCCAAAGATTAGCCTCTGGTGCTATAATCTTTTGAACAAAGACTGCCCTCATTTACCCTGAGAAAATAAACAGGTGAAAACAAATGTAATCACCTGTGGCATGGAGTAATGAATTTAACCAGCTTCTTCCATCTCCCGTGTCTAGGATTGTGCTCTGCAAGTAGTTTTCATTTGGTGGCTGCAGTCTTCTGTGTGAAACCTAATCCCCAAATACAGCACACAGCTCCTGAGGCTCACTTAATCTTGGACTGGCAGAAAGAATGAAAGAAGTGTCAAGGGTGATACACAGCAGGCCTGCTGGAGCTTTAGCTGCCTGGTACCAAAGGAAAAGATCCTTGGCCTTATCAGATCTCTTTGGTAAAGGCTCTGCACATTCCTAAGGAGGGGCTTGGGACCAGTCAGTTGGATAACCCAAAGCTCTGGGCAAGGGATGTGGAAGAGGCTGAATACCTTTGATCAGTGGAAAGAAGAGAAAAAAAGCCCTACACACATGAATTACCACTATCCTCCGTATGCTCTCCAATATTATGCTGCTGAGAAGATGTGATGAATTATGAGCTAGGAATTCCTCCAGAACAGAAGTGCTGATCAGATAGCCTGTCCAACACTGCGTTGTAAAAATAGTGTCCTGCTAATGCTGATTTTTAAAGTTTTCTTATTATTACTGCTAATGTCAAGAAAGAGAACTAAAATAAAAAGTGCTCTTTGCACTATTCCTGGTTCTTGCCTGTGCTGGAGTGGTTGATAATTGTGCTGTTGTTTAGGATAAGCATTATTCTTACATATTCTCAATAATTTTTTTCAGTTGTTTTAGACCTATGACTGCAAATTGCTAGAATTTTGCAGACTTTTTCTAAGGGGTCCAAAACAGAAACAAGCATGTTATCACCAGGTGTAAATTTCTTCTGAAATTTTGTCATGAGAAAATTGCAAGGATCCATAAACTGGAAAAGAGGGGGGAAAGTACCACCAGTTCGGTCTAAGCTCCTTGTAGAAGCTTACAAACACTGCCAAACAAGAGCAGCATTGTGATCTCACTCAAGGGGTTTGCATGCTGAGCATAGTAGCCTGTAAAATAAAAAGCCATTATCTAGACAGTAACAATAGAGAATTAAAAGATTATGTTTTCTGCATTATTTCATTCAAGAAAATTATAAGACAAAAGAAGATAATGAAAAGGCACATACTGCAATGTTCTCCAAAGCAGAAACTGGCTGTGACCTCTTAAATGTTTTAAATGAATTTATGTGTTAAAGCTTCCTCCCCTTACCTGCGAATGTCCCTGTGGGAAGCAAAATTGTGCCATCTAGTGGGATGTAGACCAAGTCTTATCTGTGCATTCCCAATGGACACTGTGTACACCCTACAGACCTGTTTACATCATAGCATGGACATTTTTGGATTCCACTTTACTCCCAAGTTCAAATCCCTCCTCTGCCACAGATGCAGGAAGTGTCCGTTCACCTCGCCAGTCTTAGGGCCAGAGAAGAGTAGGGGAACTTGCTTTTTCAGTTATCTGCTCAATCTACCTTTCTTTTTTTTGGCTTCTGCATTGATGAGAAGAATGGGGAAAAATCATTTTCATGAGTATGACTTAGTAAACTTGAGGGACCAAAGCCCCAGGGTTCCTCATGAATGAAGGCTGTCCCACTTGCCGAGCAGCCAGCGGCTTTGGAGTTCTGTGCTGCACAGTTGTGGAGCTGGAGTATGCAGAGCTGTAGCACAATCTCATTTCCTAGTATGCTTTTTATGGTTAAACAATAGGCCTGATGCAGATTTCAGTACACCATTTAATCTTTGTCCCTTATGGATTTGTGTATCTTTATGACAGAAAGTGATTTCACAGCTTGCAATTTTTTCCTTCTGTGCTGATCCTAGTGGAGAGCCATATAATATATTACTTCAATACTCAGTTATGTGCCAGTGTTGCAAGAGAATTATATATCTCTCTGAAAAACATGATAGGTGCCCTTGGGACTGCTGGCTATTTCCTGAGTTACAACAGGTGAATGAGTAACAACTCCATAAGAAGTTTTCAGTACTACTTGAAAGTAAAGTTCACTGGTCAGTCTTCAAATAATTAGCAACTCTCTTCTCTACAAACACAGAAAAAAGTGACCTTTTCCGACAAGGCATAAGCTGTTTTTCTCCAACTCAAATCATCCCCTGGAATAACTGGATCAGCTTTGCCCACTGGCAGACCTTTTGTCTTCTATGAATCAACATGGAAAGGAATCTTAAGAATGTTTTGGTCATTTCTTTCGGATTTTTACTTCTCTTTACTGCTTACTCAGGACTCCAGAGTCTACAGGTAAGAGGGGCATCTCCCATTGGCTATCAGGACAGTTGGTCTGGAAGGGCATCAGGCCAACTGGTAGTGTGAAACACATCAGTCTTTCCATGGTCACTGTGAGAAAGGCATGCACAGTATTTTTTATGAGGTGGGTTAGGTCATTAACTTGGTGCAGGTTAATATTCCTCACCCAGATCTACAGCATTTACTAAATATTTTATTCTAGTATTTCTCAAATAGCTCGCATACTTGTGTCATGCTACTACTTTAGATCCACAAAATGTGTTTAAATGGAAACAGAAAACAAAATTAACCTGAGATCACTCTTCTCAAAAGAAGATATTGCCAAATGGAAAACAAATTCAGTTTCTGGAAAGGACTTGTTTTGAATATTTCTAAATTGCTATGATTTTATAATAATTATTATTGTATAGCAATGTAAAATAATTAAAAATTATGCCCAAGCCATTAAACAGTTTAAGTGTAAAATAATACAGTAATTTCTAGGATCATGATATAATAGTAAAAAAATATTATTTTTTAATAAGGCAGTTGTGGCTTTACTGGCATTAACATCCCAAAACATAGTAGCAGAGATGGGTTTCTAGAATGACTTGAATATTCAGGTTACCTTTATAGCTCACTTGTTTATCCAACATAAAAGACTGAGGGTTACTGTTGCTGTCTATGAATGCTTCTGAGTAGACAAACCCAAGGAGAAACTTCTCAGCCTAGAAGACTCTGCTGGTCTAATGGCTGATAAATGAATAGAAGACACTGATGAGCGACTTTAGGCAGGATATTAACATATGATCATGGTCACCTGGATTGAATTTTCCAACTGGAGTGGGAGTCTGTATGTCTTAAAGGTGGAACTTGAACTTGTAACAGGATGAACTTGTTTGCAATAACGAGGGGTTGACCTCATTTCAGGAAGAGGTCTGTCCTTGTTCTGTACATCTCTCTTCTCTCCTTGAACAGCTTTTCTTTGCTGGCATCATCAGATTCTGAACTCAGGCCTGTTCTGCAAAAATCTGTCCCAAAACTGGATGGAGATATTATTAGCTGGGGAGACTAATGAGGCAGGGGAAGATAAAACCTAGAAGCTACAAGTCAGTCCCACCATGTGAAACAGTTGGTTAGAGCATGGTGCTAATAACACCAAGGCTGTGGGTTCAATGCCCACAATTTACTTAAGAGTTGGACTTGATGATCCTGTGGGTCCCTTCCAACTCAGAATATTCTGTGAATCTGTGAACCTGTAAGTCCTGAAATATTAAAAATTTTCCTAATTCATTTCAATATTCCTCTACCCAGACCCCAAACAAACAAACAAACAAACCAACCAAAAAATAAACACACACACACACACAAAAAAAAAAAAAAAAAAAAACCAAAACCAACCAAACCAAACCAAAAAACCAGACATTAAAATCATGTGATTTTGGATTTTGGAAGCCTGGCTTCTAATTTTTGGAAGTTGTAGCTGACAAAACCAGGCATGTGACATTTCAAAGAGAAGACGTCTCAGATCAGGAAACCTCTTTGCTTGTTTACAAAACAACCATTCTAATTCTCAAATGCTTTGGCACTGCTCTAACAGAGACTGTCCTCACCTCACTGTTCTGGTACCTGGCTGTCTCCAAGTGTGCTGCATGACTGCCACCATGGTCCTGCATAGCCAGACTGCACAGCCACTGCAGGCTTGGAAAGTGTTCCACAAAGACACCAACAGTTTAATTCCCCTACAGCGCTCTCCACCCCCTCAGCATCCAGTCCCCTTCCAAAATCATACTGAATCATATCACCTATTAATCAAAACAATCAGGAAAACATTGCTAAGCAGCATAGAATTGCAGAACAGTTTTGTTGGAAAGGATCTTAAAGATCATCTCATTCCAGCCCTCTGCCATGGGCAAGGACACCTTCCACTAGACCAGGTTGCTCAAAGCCCCATCCAGCCTGGGCTTGAACATTTCCAGGTATGGAGTATCTGCAGATTCTTTGGGCAACCTGTTCCAATGCCTCACCACCCTCACAGTAAATATTTTCTTTCTAATATCTATCCTAAATCTCTCTTTTAGTTATAAACTGCTGCCCTTTCTTGGCCTATCACTTCTGAAAAGTCACATCCCCACCACTTTTTAATGTCCCTTTTGAGTACTGCAAGGCTGCAATGAGATCTTCTTGGAGTCTTCTCTTCTCCTGGCTGAACAATCCTAACCCTCGCAGCCTGTCTAGGAGAGGTGGTCCATCCCTCTGATCATCTTCATGGCCTTCCTCTCCAACAGTTCCATGTCCTTCCTGTGCCAAGCACCCCAGAACCAGATGCAGTGCTTCAGATGGGGACTCAGCAGAGCAGAGGGGGAGAATCACTTCCCTTGCCTTGCTGCTCACACTTATTTTGATGCAGCCCAGGATGCAGCTGGCCTTCTGGGCTGTGAGCACACACTGTTGCTCTTGTCCAGCTTTTCATGCACAGAATTCTCAAGTCCTCCCCCACAGGGCTACTCTCAATGAGCTCTTCTCCCAGTCTGTACTCATGTCTGGGATTGCCCCGACCCCGGTGTAGCACCTTGAATTTGGACTTGTTGAACCTCATTAGGTTTGCGTGGACCCATTTTTCAGGCTTGTCCATGTCTCCCAAATTGATCTTCTCGTTTCAACTTTCAGAGTTGAGACATCGTTTCAACATCAAGACAAGAGGAGAACTATTTTGAGCATAAAACTATAAAACCTGGTTAGATCAGTAAAATGTTATTACTTCTTTGTGAAAATATGGATGAATCAATTACTTCCAACTACCAAGGGCCACTGTGAGCCTATTAGGATATTTGGACCTCAGCCTCTGAAAAATTTTAAGAAATTATCAGACCTGTAGTTTAAAGCAAAGAATATCCCACTATTGCTATGCCAGCCCTTGCAATGCAAATCTGAGAATATTCCTGCCTGAGACAACAAATGAAGGACAAGAAAAGAGGTTATCTTTCGTTCAACTTGCTTTCAAAGAGAAACTCAAAAAAATAACAGCAAATAAGCTAAAGAATGACTTACCAAAGCTTTGAATCTGAGCAATCTTCACCTGGTTTTGTATCATGCTTTCATAAATGGTCTATCATTTTGAAGAAAATTCCAAGTCCATAATCAGGCTGTTTTGGGGAAATGAGACAGTAATTCCCAGCCCCAGATGCTGTGTCTCTCTGCCCAAAGCCACTCTCTGTACACCATAGTAATATGTACCTGTGATAAAATTTGTCTCAATCACTGTTTTTGTCCCTGCAGAGCAGTCTCAACGCAGAAGAAGGCCTGGGCGTTGCTTCCCTAAGTGTTCTGTTTGCTGCTCTCACCTTGTCGTCCATGTTCCTCCCCCCAGTTGTTATCCAGAAGCTGGGCTGCAAGTGGACCATTGCAGTCTCCATGTGCTGCTACATCGCCTACTCCTTGGGGAACTTCTATGCTAGCTGGTACGATTTAAATGCTTTAACCCTCTCCGTTGTGTTCAAACAAAATAAGTACGGGCAAAGTTCTTTCTTCTTTTTCTTCTCCATTCCTACTCTAACTCTGTGCTGCAGGGTAGAAAGTTGGGTGCAAAAGGTACTACTTGCAACAAATCAAGATAAAGAAATCCAGCATTAGGTGGACCAGAGAGGTGAAAATGTGCAAAGAGTCAGAATGAATACATCCATCCACCCACCTGAAGCTGCTTCTCTAGCTCATGTTTGTAGCAGAGATTCCCCTTTGGGAAAAAAAAAATCAGAAGTTTCATTTAAAAGTCAAAAGACTTTTAGGGTTGTTTTTGAGAAGGTTGAAGGGAAGACTATCTTCCAGCCAGTAGCTCTGGGACAAGAGGACCACAGGAGAAGGTTAACTCCTTCCTAGCTCTTTCTAAAGGTTGATGAACAACTTCTGCTCTCCAGCGACAAGGGTTGCAGCTCAGTGGAAGAAAGTTGTCAATATCCATCTTCTGAAGTGCATGTGCAATTTAGTTCTTAGTTATGAGAAGTTAAGGCATATGAGCAAAGACCTAGCCAGCCTGGACTAGGCCAAGTCCCTGCACAGAGCTGCATATGCTTGCACACTCTCAACTTCACAAGGCTGGTCTTTTCTTAATTCCATGTAACAGATTTATTGTATCATAAAAAGGATAAATCTATTTCTTTGATGTCTATTTTTGCCGCTGGATCTTTGGGCAAATGATGACTATGCTAATGGTAACAACTATGCTAAATAAAGTGTTCTTTGGCAGGTACACACTAATCCCTGCCTCTGTGATCCTGGGCTTAGGAGGAGCACCACTCTGGTCTGCCAAATGCACTTACCTCACTATTGCTGGTACTTCGTATGCTGAGAAAGCAGGAAAAAATGCAAAAGACATTATCAACCAATACTTTGGGGTCTTCTTTCTGGTGTTTCAGACTTCTGGCGTCTGGGGAAATCTTATCTCATCCTTGATACTTAGCCAATCTTCCAACAAAGGTAAAATGTATTTAAAATGTTGGCACTTCTTTCTATAAACATCAACCAGTTCTAGATAGATGAGAGGTAGAATTCTGCAGCTGAGCTTTCATAGTCAGTCGAAACAGGCGCTTCAGATGAGTTAGCCCATCTGAGGATAGATGTCTGAAATAGATGACATAAATTTCTCTCTGAAAGTGTCTATTTTCTATCAAAAATCGGCCACAAAGAGAGTTCAGACAAATAACTAAAAAGTAGAACTCTATTGAATTATGTTTGAATTCTACCCCTGTATTGCAAAGCATAGATAGGCTGCAGGCAGTGACAGTCCTTCACATCTGGCTTCTATTAAAAGTGGTTTAAAACAAAAGGCAAAATACTGAACCAACCTTTTTGCAAAGCTTGTAGTATTGGGTCAGTTTGCTGTTAAGCATTCAAGGTGAGTCAGGCTGGTTGCTGGTGCTTGCTGAAAATGAATGCTCTACAGAACTGTCAAGAAGAAATAGCAGTAGCTGTTGGCAGGAGCCTGCGTGCCAGGGCTCCTGTGCTGTATTTCAGGCTCAGACAGCAGATGCCAATGTAGCTCAAAGAAATCACTCAGCAGCAGTGCCCTCATTTCCCATGCATGTAATCGGTGTCAATTTTAAAAGGGTAGTTGTGAAGATAAATTAATATTCGGATGCCACCTTAGAGATTCAAAATGCTGTGGTGTCTTATCTTTACAGTCTCCTGTACATTCCTCATGCTATCAAAATCAAAACAAATCCACACATGGAGGGGACTTTCCATATACACTGCTACTATGAGTAGCAAGAAGTTACCTCTTTCCTGTCTTAGTTAAGCAGTATGTCTTCTGAAGAGAATCTTTGGATTTATGGCAAAGTAGTTGTCATAAGGTGTGATACTTATGTAGAATCATGCTTCCTTTAAACCTAAGTAACTATATAACCTAACTAAGTAACTAAGTAACTATATAGCCTAACTAAGCACCATTAAAGCAGAATGCTAGCAGACCTTTTCAAGTGCAGTGGAGCCCTGCTGACCCGATCCCAGAGCCAGATGATATCTCAGGAGGGACTGTGTTCTGATTTTTACTTGGAGGGCAGAGATGGCGGTGCAGCTGTGGGGTCTGTATAGACTGCAACCATTTGACTCTCCTCTGCCTCACAGCACATGTAATTTTAAATGAGAGGAATAAAACACTGTTTCTTTGGTCTTGTAAATCCCTTCCTAGTTTTACTTTTGAGGATGGTCCTCCCAAGTTTAAAGACACATTTTTTTTAATCTATTAGATAGAATTTCAAAAATTGCTGTGTTCCTGTGAACAGCTCTCAAAGCCAAAGGCCTTGCACATCTTCGTGACAGTGATGAGCAGTCAACATGAGTTTCTCTATTGTGCCTTCTCAGTGAGAAACAGCTTTAATCTAGAGGGAACTTCATTGCTGGGGTGAGGGGGTAAGAACCTCCAGTCACACAATTATTTTTCTCTCTTCTGAGACTTGTGCAAAGACATCCATTCATATTTTCATGTACTTAAAATGTATCATTTCACTGGGCAGTAGGAAAAATATAGCATGTATCTGGAGAATCAAAATGCATAAAATTCAGACATGTACCTACTCTTGACATATTGCCTGCATCACTGCATCCAGACACAGCGAGGCAAAGTTACACCATATAGTAGTACCACAACTGAAGACAGTAATCAGTGTAAATGATGAGAGTCATCCTTCCTCACTCAACAATATTACAGTTTTAATTAAAGAGAAACAGTGCAAACCCTGCCTTGCAGCTTGTATATGACTAATTGCATGTGCAGCTTCATCTTCAGATGATGTAGGAACCGATAAAAAACTTGTTTTACACACTTCCACACTTCACCCATGTGACTCACCTTTTCCATATGGTAATTTTGCTGAAGGTCTGTTTGTCCATTTTTTTGCTGAAGGTCTGTAGTTGTAGCCAGTGACTATAATAAGGTAATGATTTTCTTTACATTGCTACATCTTATGTTGAACCTAAAGTTGTTTATGAAGCTGGTCAGACAGCTGATTCACATCACAGCAGCTTTGATTGGAAGCAATGAGGAAAAACACACTAAAACTAGTTACACAATAACCTTAATTGAAAAAGTACCGATCAACTCTTCTTTAAGGAATCTGCCAAGGTACAGCTGTATTGCCCTTTATTGTGCTTGGATGAGAGACAAATTCTGCAGTGAAAGCACTAAAATTATTGTGTGGGGTTTGGTTCATCCTCCTCCAGTAGACAGTTGATTCAGGCTTACACTTTGGGTTAGCATTTATTCTTTACCAAGAGGGTGCTGGAGGAAGTGGGCACAGTGTGCTGGTGACAGTGTGTGTGACTACGTGTGTGTTTGTGGCTTTGACATACGCCCTACACAAAAACAGCAGGACTGCACAAAGCAAAGGTCTTACTCCAAACCCTGCTGAACTGTTAGCTTCAAGTGTGTTCTCAGAAAGTTATAAAGGCAGCAGTAAAATAATAAAGTCTGGAAAAGCAGGCTACTTGGAAGACTGCAATACTGAGTAATCATAATTTGAATTTATAAAAAAAATGTCTTGAGGTGGTTTCTGTTCCTATAACATATACAGCAATTATCTGGAGAGGGAAAATGCAGGATGGCTGTAAAAACTGAAGTCCATCAGTCCATTGCTGGTGTCAACTTAGGGACCTATCTCATAAGGTATTATGGTTAAGAGGTAAAAATATATACTCAAACTTTGAATACTGCAAATTGAGCTTGGATTCAGCTTCAGTCTCTAACTTTAGTCCCTGTCCTCATGTAAACATTAATTCAGTGTTCAGTCTCTCTTTTGTTTGTCTTAAACCAAATTTTTGTGTGTTAAACTGGGATTCTGAAGTTAAATATCTTTAAGCAGGGAAGACTTGAAACCAGGACCAATCACTAAGCACTGGATTCCTTATGTCCTCAAATCCTTACACATAGTGTGGACTTACCTGATCTCTTCGCTGACCTGCCTTTCTTTTGGTTCTTAATTAGCAGAGATCTCAGAAGAAGACCTGCAATGCTGTGGAGCATACGACTGCCTGACTGATACCACTAACAGCACTGGGTCAGAAAGACCCTCCAACTCCTTAATCTACACACTGGTAGGGGTCTATACTGGTGAGTAATCCACACAATCTTTAATCAGAATCACTGCTGGAGAGCCTAGTATTAGTGGAATCTAGCATGGCTTTGCAGATCAAGTTTCTGACTTTCTCTTTCAATCCAATTTGCTAAAGGAAAATGGGATATGTGAGAGCTATAAACAACTCCTTCCTAAATAGTTGTAATGCTTTATGCCAGAGCTTTATAATTTTTATCTAAAGGAGAAATATATTTACATTTTTCACCTGGAATAAAGCTGAAGTCCAGTGTGTTGACCCAAATTCAGCCAGGCCAATTGGCATATCTCCCATTTAGTAACTACAGCTGCTATAGACCTTCCTTGTACAAGGCTAGAAAATAATTAAATACATGGAAGCTGATGCCATTAAAAGAAAAAATATATGTGCAAGGATTAACTGAGTGAGTAAAGTTCCAAAAAGTATCCCGCTCAAAAGAATTTATTCTCTGGATAACGGAAAATATCTGGCAAGGCAATGTGCACCTTAGCTCTGTCAAATATTTTCACAGCCTCTGAACATAGATGTACTCACTGTGCTGAGACAGAAGCATAGAATTTGCCATACACTCCAACAGAGTGTATGTGATCCAGGCAGAGCCAGATCTCCATGCACAAGGGCATTGCAGAAAACCCTTCCTCTGTCCCCATCCTCCATTCCTAATTGGTGGGAAAGTGTAAAAAATACGTCCCCGCTCTCCTCCCAGAATGTACTGGAGCTGATGACTTTCTGCTAAAGGCATGTTTGTCTGTAAAGTTTAAATTTAAATTTGATGACTAACATATACAGCTCTCCCTTAGGCTCTGTGCATGCAAAGTGAATGCAGCCCTGCTTTCTCCTGACCCTGCGTCAGTGGGGTGTCATTTTTCTTTTAAGCTCTTAATAAAAGAGATGTCTTTTCTTACCTCAAGGGAAAGTAAATGGCTAAATATTTCATTCCCAGACATTTTTAAAATGTGTCCTCTATTTGATGGCTGAATACTTATTTTGCCCAGCTTGGGTGGAGACAATAATGGATAACTCTTCTGCAGTTTCTCTCCCTCAAGGACTCCAAATGTTTCTGTTTATGGTCATACCAACCACTATTAAGCCATGCCATTATCTCCTATAATTGCTCTTGATTGATTTAATATATTTGTTATATATATTTTTTCTGAAAATGTGGATGTTCTGCTCTCACCCATTTAAGTCCAGCAATTAGTCCATAAGTACTAATGAACACTGGCAGAACCAATAATGACTTGAATCACGAAGGATTTACAGCTCAGCTACGGTGGGCAACCAGGACACTGGAAAAATTCTAGGAGATGTGGTTGAAAAATAATAAGCAATAAAAAAATGAGGCAATTTATTGTAAATCTGATGATGTATTTTCATACTAAAAGTTCACAGTAGAGGCAATATCCATACATGTATCATAGGAGCAAATTAAACAAGCAAAGTGGATGGAAAGAGGTGCCTGGTTCTCGTCTTACTCTGATCTGTGGTTCTTTCCATGGATGGAATTCTAGCCAACATAAGTGAGGAAACATTATCATTCCCTGCATCCATAATGAAGCAATCAGTTGTGAATCTATGGTTCTCTTATGTCTATTATGAGACATGGTTATCTTCTCGATAACATGAAAAAAAATTCTTTTGATTCACTACACAAGCAACAAATCTAGACTGATACATGCATGATCATTTTCTGATTAACTACTCTATATATTCTTTTATATGCTGCTTCTGCTCAGAAATTATGGGTTTAAAGCTATAACTTCCATCTTTTCAAGTTAGCTAGAGCTGTTCACTATCATCTTCAAAACAGCATATATTCCATACTCAAAGTATGGTTCTGAGCAAAAAAAAAAAAAAAAGCACAACATATACTGGGTTTCAAGACAGCATTTATTTTTCTTTCCATGTATTTGAAAGAAGAGCCCTGCTAGCCATGAAAACCTTGGCACTGGAAGTGAATACTCCTGTCTCTTGTTGATTTAAAGCCTTCTGATAGCTCCCGAGGGAGCTGTTTCTGGCCAGCTCCCATCCCCGTGGCCCTGGACTGCCCTGGACGGGTGAGCCATCGCCCTCTGCGGCCGTGCAGCTGGCCCGGCGGCTGTCACAACAGGCCAGCCACAGCTCAGCTGAGGGGATTTGCGAGTGCACAGCTGTGTGCAGAAGATGTGAATGTAGATCAGGCCTTCTTGTTTATACAGAGATGGCCTTTACACTGAAGCAGAGTCAGAGGCAGCTGCCAAAATATCCCACAGAGAGCCAAGTACCAAGTCAGAACAATAACAGCAGCAAGCGACTTCCCATCATTCTTTCAGCATTCCTCACTTTTTCATGAACTTTTTGTTTTGTTTTGGTTTGGGTTTTTTTTTTTTTTTCAGCTTCTGGTGTGATAGCTGTGTTGCTGGTTATTATATTTCTGGACCAGATCAAATCTGACCAAGCAGAGACTGAGAAAGAAAAACTAGAGGCACCATCCTTTTGCTCTTCATTCCTAGCAACTTTCCGGCATCTTAAAGATAAAAGACAGTGTCTTCTAATCCCTCTGACAATGTACAGTGGGTTTGAACAGGGTTTTCTTGCTGGTGACTACTCAAAGGTATGGATGTAAATGAAAATATATTTCTATCTGATTTTTTTGTGCCGTTGTGTCATACTATTGCATCTGATCTATATTTACTTGTCAAACTAAGATGTTTTTAATGATGATTTGTGGATTGAAAAATTACTGCTTACTTCTACATGAATAACCTCTGAGTGGCATCTTCAAACAGCAGTAAATTTATCCCTTGGAACAGCCTCAAAAGGAATGCAGTAGAGAGCTTAACTCACCAGTAAAGGCCACAGCAGAGAGTTACAGGTTCAAACTCTTCACCTTGTTGTAAATAACAAACTGGGAGAAAAGCCAGAAGCCAGCAAAGCTTTCATATCTTCCTTCCTCTTCTGGTTTCCCTAGAGCTTGTATAAATGCAACTCAGCACACATTCCACATATTTTATTTTGACAACCTTTACGGTAAGAGGGCAAGTCCTCAACACGGCTGGCTGAAAGCCCTCACCAGTCACTACTACAACAGGTCCAGACCCCGAGAGATTGAAATTATTAAAACCACCTCTGCTCCTCCTGTTTCTCGACAAACCTAGACACACACCAGGTGTGTTCTCCTGCCATTTGTTGAGAAAGCCTCAAAAGAAAGAGGGCAACCTTCCTGAGCTGCTTCTTTCATGCTTAAGGCTTTCAAACCTTGCATATAAATCAGCTGGAAGGGTGCACTTGTTGCTGTGTTGGAACAGATTGAAAGGGGCACTCCATGGCAACCTCCACTGGTTATATGCACTTATAGAAGAGGTCCTCTTATTTTTTGGGAGCTGCTCTGTCATGACCATAGTGTCAATTGTCAATTTTCATCTCTTGGGCTATGATGGGAAGGGCAGAAAATTCCTAATGCTACTTCCAGGGGTTTTATTTGTACAGCAAGCAGTACTCAGATTTGTTCTGCTTGTTATTCCTTTGTTTACATGGCATCAGTCTGATTGAGAACTAGGGTAGGAAAGTTACTGCTGAAGGCCAGCTATGTCAATGCACCAGGGACTTTTCAGGAAACTCTCTAGCTGTGCTCTTTTTATCTCATCCATGCTGGCTATTTACCAAACACCCAGGCTAAGATCCTTGAACTTTAGCTGTATATTTTTATCAAAGAAAATGTGGCACCCCTATCCCTTATCTTCCAGAGTTATGTGACCTGTGCCCTGGGGATACACTATGTTGGCTATATGATGATCTGCTTTGCAGGTGTAAATTCCCTCTGCTCTCTGCTCTTCGGAAAGATCTCCCAGTTCACGGGTAGAAAACTTCTATTTGCACTAGGTATGTAAAGATTTCTTGAGTGACTGATCACCACATGTAATCAGATCCACTGCTCCCCCCCTTTGCATGTACAAAGGGATAGCTTGCTGTCATCTATCAATTAAAACCAAAGTCAATCTAGAGACAGACTTCACAAACTCCATTCATGAGAAGAGAGGCAGCTCAGCTCACAGTTAAGCACTGTATTGCTGTCTTTGCCTTACATCATTTTGCTGTACAGGTGATGTACATTCAGCCTGCTTTTGAAGGCTCTGTCTATGCAGAAAGTGCCCTGTAGCTTGATGCTTTATAGTTCTGATGCAAGCCAGTGACAAATGATCTTGCAATGCAGATGTTGAGACTTGCACTATCATAAGTAGGATTTCTCCACTGGGCTGAAACCTCCTCACCCTTATGGAGTGAAAGCAAATCACTGTTGACCTCAGTCTCAGGAAATGACAAACCTGGAAATTTGAGTGAAATTTCAGGAACTTCTTAAAAGTTGGCCTGCCCTCCTTTTTACTACTTGTTCTATAGGGAGAAAAATAGAAGAAAGTCATGTGTCAGGCTAGAATAATTTAAGGGCTTGTGTATGGAATAGTAATTTTCATGTTGCCTTGAGAAAAGCTTTGCATATTTAAGAACATCTCCCCCTCCAGAGAACATTGTTCCAATGAGTAACAGAGTAATGGACGCACAAAAAAAATACCAAGAAATATTTCTTTTGTGCCTCTATATGCATTATGCATACTGAACTGGACTCATACCTTATTTCCACAATGGAATAATTTGTATTATTAGAGATATCACTGAATAGATCAATAAGCATCAAGACATTCTAGGCATTTTCTTCACAGGAAATTTTAATCCTGGACAAGGAAGAGGAAATTTAGAGCACTTTCTGTTACAGCCACTATCTGAAAGATTCTTCTGTCTGTTCTAGGGGTGTATCTCAGCCTATAAAACTCAGATAAAAACAAAAACAAAAACAAAAACAAAACAAAACCACCTAATAGTAGCAATAAACAATTAAATCTCTCCCAAAACTGTAATGTTAGAAATAGAAGACCTCTGAACCTCTCAATTCTATTTAGTGGTCTTTGTACTCAGTCTGTGAATGTGCACCTGTGGGGGGGAGAATCTGTGACTCATTTACAAACCACTTTTTAAAAGAAAGACCCAAAGCCACCCTCTAGAAATCCTTAATTGTCCCCTCTGGCCCTAAATGGAAAGCTCATTTAAGGCAAGGAGAGCAGAAGGGCGTTTTCTCCCCCTTCCCACATGCCTCACATGGTGACTGCAAGCCTTTCAGAAGCTCCTTCTCCTACTCAGTGGTTCTGTCCTTTGGGCTAACAACCATATCTGCACTGAGGATCTCTCAGCTCAGGACACTGCTCAGGATTATGAATTAGACACTGTCAAAGGCCTGCATTGTCTTGTATTTCATGTGATATGAACTCAGTGCAAAGCTCAATGAACCAGAAAGATTTTAAGATTGCCTTGTGCTTTCGTTGGGGGTAGAATAAAAAAGTGTTATCTACCACAATCTGTCTTGATTATAATTGCATCTGTATTTCTTTTATTTATTTCTTTCTAAATCAACAGCTGCAGTTTTGAACACAGGCTGTATAATAACACTACTGCTGTGGAAACCTCATCCCAACCAGCTTGCTGTGTTTTTTGTAATCCCTGCTCTTTGGGGCGTATCTGATGCTGTTTGGCAAACACAAACTAATGGTAAGTCCTGGTGACAATGAAATGTATTCTCTCGAGATATAAAAGTCTGCATGTTTGAATCTATGAAACAATGCTGCATAACAATGATAATGGCTTTAAGACAGCATCTAAAAGAAATATGTTAACTCATTGGAAAGCAGAAGTAGAATAAATTGGGAGCAAAATGCAAAATACTCATTGAACCAATTTTTTCAAGATGAAGGGAGAATACTGCAGAAGATGGTAATGGGTATTCAGAATAAATATTCTGAAGGACTATAAGTATTTCAAAGTAATTTAGAAACTAAGAGGAATTATTAATTTAGTCTGTCTTTTGCAATAAAGGAGAGCACTCTGGATAAAAATTAACTCAAAGCTCAGCAACAAAAGAAGAAGAAATCTGTCTGTTAGGAGTTATCGGGAAAAAAATGTAGGAGAAAACAACAGAAAGCAATATTATGTAGCCAAGTAACTTCATTCAGCTCTGCTTTACTCTATTTCAAAACTCAAAATCCAATGTGATAAGGCATAAGTAGGCAATAAAAAGGAGCAAGGTCATGGGGCACTTCTGCTTGAAGGAAGACTGAAAAGCTAGAACTCTTTAGCCTGTACAAGAGGTAAGTAGGGAAAATAGTCAGTAAGGAAATTAATTGTATGGAGAAGGTGACTTCTGCATACAATTAATACATAGAAAATTCCCTATATCTCCTAATAACAGGTCTAGTGGCACCAGATAAAGTTACCAGGCAGAAGCCTTTATAGAAATCAAAATAAATAGTATTTCTCACACAATGCATAAGCAAGGTATGGAATTCATTGCCAAAAATTTAAGCTGGAATTACATCACATCATTACAAAATCACTTCAGGGGAAAGTGCTCCTCTAGGCACACATCAGGTTATGTGTCTTGGCCTTCCTTCCTCTGATCCCTTTGGTTGTTTCAGGGGCTTAGAAGATTTCACCCAGTAGACAGAGTGTCATGTTCCTCCTGGAGAGCCAGATGGAAAACATGGCAGTCCATTGCCTGGCACTGACAGTGATCTCCTTCTAAGCACATGTAGAGTCCCTGCCTCTACACACAAGGGAGTGACCAGCCAGCATCCTTCTCTGGCCCTCCAGCAGCTCCAGCTCATATCCCCTAGAGGAGAGCCAGTACATGCATCAAGGGACACCCTCTCATCATCTCACATCCTGACCCAGAGGCTTGTGCCTTAAGTAAAGATTTTAAACCAGTGCTCTTGATAATACCCAGGGCCATGGAAGGAGAACATCAGTGAGGATTTGCTCTCTCTTAAGTAAAGCTGTTCATTCATTTCCTGCTTCTTCAGCCACAGTTTCTGACTGCTCTGCAAGCTTCTTCCTAACACTCTTGAGAACTTATCTTAGTCTTCCACTGGGAAAAAGGACCTGTCCTTTGTCCTGCTTCTATCTTATCCAGAAAGCCTTGTCCTCAGATACTGTGCTTCTTTCAGAATCACAGTGGGGTTAGGGTTGGAAAGGACAACTTTAACCCCTTTGTTCAAGCAGGGCCACCCAGGCACAGCCACTTACTCAGGACTATGTGAAAATATGAAAGGGAGCTTTTAATATTTTCCAGAGAAGGACACTTCACACCCTCTCTGGGCAACCTGTGACAGTGCTCAGTCACCCTCACAGTAAAAAAAAATTCTTGATGTTCAGAGGAAACTTCATGTATTTCAGTTTATGCCCATCACCTCTTGCCCACTTTTCCTGGACACCACTGAAAAGAGCTGGGTTTTGTACCCTCTCCTAGGATTTATATACATTTGAGATGTCCTTGAGGAGCATGTTGCCTCAGTAAGGTCCCTGTGTGACTGACAAAAATGCACCTGAGGCCCACATTAGGGAAAAACGGGGTAAGTACAGAGGACTTGAGTATTGAAGGTGGCTGGGAAGTGACTGTAGTTTCCAAACCCCCAGAGGAGGCAAAGACAGTGGACAATGCTTCATGCTTTCTTGATGATGAGTGAGCTCTGCAGCCATGTGACAGGATTAATCTCTATTTACAGCACTGTATCAGGTCATCTTCATTCCCAGATTTCTGCAAGATACTTGTGAAAATTTCACATTTGTGTTAGCTTGGAAAACACCCAAATGTGCTTTTTCCTTGCATAATGTCTTTTTTTGGTCTGTACCTTACTCAGCTGTTTAACAGCTCCCATTTATAAAATTATACAAAGTTCACTTTGTCACATTGTCACAGTGAAACATCAAGTGATGGCATGAAACCTTAATAAAGAGGTGCAGTGACATTACCCCACAATGCTGCATCCCAGAATAGGATCTTCAGTTTGACATAACCACGTAGGACTAAATGTCTTCTCGCCTTCAAAGATTTTATACAGATATACATCACATGAGAAATTCCAAGCATCAAAGATTGTAAGGTGAGATAAGACTTCCAAAATAACATTGGTTTACAATGTCTGTGGTCCTTCCTTTGCTAAGCTCCCATGAGTGCTCCTTGGGCCTCTGTAGATTAACCAGTGAATACATAAATGGCACAGTGCCACATACTTAAGGCATTCTTTGGTTTGCTTTGTGGATATTTAATGCTCGAGTACCCCCTAGAGGATATGTAGGCTCACAGTGGATGAGTCACTTCATCTTATAAAGTTTTCCTGACATGTTTGTATTCATGTGTGGATGCTCTCACTTATTTCCAATGAAAGCTACTTAATTTCAGAGCATGTAGTGCTCTTTCTTACCTAACTTGAGCACAGATGCTGATGTATCCACTGACAAAAATTGCACCTGGGACATAACAACTGGGGCATAACAATTGTGTAGCACAGAACTATCAGGTGGACTACAGTAAACCCAAGTTCTTTCCAGGCTGAATTGTGTCTTTAGAAAGGATATAAATGAGTCTAAAGGTTTTATAAGCCCAGACTCAAATAATTTCCAGCAGTCCTGTTATATACCCATGCCTATTAGTACCAGGGGAACAAGAAGGAAAACAGGCAGTGGCAAAGGACCAGGATAATTTCCATGGAAGTGAACTGTGAAATTTCAGAATGAGAGCCTTTCCACTCACTCAGCCCAACAGGTCCTGCTGAAGCTCATCCAGACAATTTGCTTCAAAATAGCAAACATGTACCAGCTGAAAACCAGAAAACCTTTAGACATAGAACTGCCACGGCCTCAGAAACCTTCCTATATTAAACTTACCTCACTAAGATCTTTCCAGAAGATAACGCTGGGCATATCAGGAAATCAGTATGAACAACTTCTACTTTTTCATTTATTAGGCAAAACTATGAAGGACTATCATATCTACACTCCACTCAGCCGGTTTAGTGAACTAAGTACATCTTGTGATGCACTTGTCCAGATTTTCCCATCATGTCTAAACTAAAACAGTTCAGCAAATATCCTCTTCCAGTCATCAGGACACATAAGCTTTTTCATACAGATGAAGTCTCCCCTACAGAACAAAACTGGAGGAGTAGTTGAGTCTACTCAGATTTTCAGAGATCTTTGCATTCCTCTTTGCCTTTTGGCTGAATGTACATATTTCAAACAGATGTGTTGTTAGACAAGAGGATTAAAAGAGTCAAAGTTCATTATATTCTTCTCCTTCCATGTCTGTGTGAAAGTAAATACCCTGTTCTTTATCATGGCTGGTGCTAGCTCAGCACCCAGAGGAAAGCAAGCTCTCTCCCCTTCCCTGTGTGCTTCACTAGTCAGACCTGGAGGCTGAAATCCCTCCCTGGATCCCAGTTGTGGGTGTGCAACTGACTGAACTCATTGGGAGCTTCCCAGTGACACAAATGCATCAGGATGATCAGTTGAACTGAGTCTTTATGCCAAGTAAGTTTTCCAGTTGCAGCATGGAAGTTCTGTATGCATCAAGGATATTCTATTTGCTAACCCATCCAGGAGCGAAAAAATTGAAAACCTGGTTGATTAAGAGAGGCATATCTTGTCTGCATACTAAATCTGGGCCCACTTTGTGAAAGCCTGTACAGATTTGGTATGAGCTTCTCAATAGTTATGCATGGAGATTCTACAATGTCAAGGCCTCCTTTTTCTCCTTACTTACTTGTTCATCAATGCAAAATCCTTGATTTTTGTAGCTAATAATTTGAAAAAATAAGTCCTGCCATCTTACTTCAAAAGATCACATCCTTTCCTCCTTCCTCACAATTTTGTTCCCTTTTTCTCTGTTTGTCATGTTTGTTTTGTTATTTCACTTGTTACAATTCAAAGAAGCGCAATAATTTTTTAAGATAAGGCCTGTATTTTCCTTTCTCTGACGTTTATGAGGGAGGATCTGTCTTCCCCACTGTTCTCTATTTATTCTCTTTGCAGAAAATACGTGGTTGCAGATTTGATCTTCACAAGACATGTTTTTCCTCCCTATCTTCCTTCCTTCCAGCACTCTATGGCATTTTATTTGAGAGAAACAAGGAGGCTGCCTTTGCAAATTACCGTCTCTGGGAATCAGTTGGATTTGTCATCGCCTTTGCTTACAGCACCAAACTGCAAGTCTACGTCAAAGCCTCCATTCTACTGTCTGTGCTTGTGCTGTCCATGGTGACCTACGGAGTGGTGGAATACCTCGAGGCTAAGAGCTCCCCTGGGACATCTACTGCTACAAAGAAGGAAAATGGAGGACCCCACTCCCAGGAAACACACATGTAATCCAACAGGGTTGGAGTGATGGAGGCAAAGCAAACTGGCCAGCTTCTTACAGGCATGTGTCCAAGGGTGTCCAGTATGTACTGTATCCAGAAGGATGGTAAAGGAACAGATTTCAAGGCCATTAGAATGCAAATGTCTTAGGCGTAAAAACACCCTTTGACATCTCACCTTTATAAGGGAAGATTATCTGACTTTACCCTTTTATGCAGATGAGCAACTAATTAATAAAGTCTTAATTAATGTAAACAAGATTCCTAAAGTCCTCATCTTTTTGTTTCTGTGGATAAGACCTGGTATAACTTTACAATCAAACCACATGCAAAATGGAAGAAGCAACTAGGGTCGCTCAGTTGATTGCAGATAACACACATCATTTCATGGAACCATTAATTAGAAAGATTTATATTTTTATGCTGCATTCTTTAACACCTTCTGTAAATAACATCAGCCTATAGACTGGCTATATCTGCAGCTCATATCTGCACACCACAGAATCAACTAACCAGTGAGTCCACCAACTTGTTTTAGGTCAGCAGACAGCTGTGAATCTGCCCATGTCATCCCTCTATCTCAGCACTCTTTCTCTTTTGATTTTCCTGTCTCCAATTTTTCTGTCACCACCTACATCACCACAACATCATCCTAAAAGAGATGCCTTCTACAAGACAAAATACTTCAGTGATTATGGCTTTGCCCCACTTACCAGGGGAGCAGAGCTGTTTTCAAGATGAGCAGGCAGGCCATGGGGAACCTTGCCATGAGAAGAGTGCAGGTGACAGTGCAAGTCACAGAGAGATAGGTAGAAAAGCAGGATGGGCTTACACTGTAATAAGTTCTTGCGACCTACATGTATCATGCAGTGGCTCATCTCATTTCAGCTTCTCTTTAGTTTTACCCACATTGTTTCTAGATAGGGATTTTTATGGTTTTACTTCAAAGAGAAGATTGTTACAGTACAGTTACTGTGCAGTGTCCCTGCATCTTGATGAGAGAGCAATATACAGACCTCATGTTCATTACTGGTAATGACACCATTCAGATTCTCTGTGTGAGGCAGACAGCAGCAAAGGAATTGCAGACAAATGCTCTTCATGTCCAAGATTAGTGCTGCCTCTGGAAATAAACTACATATAGCTAGCTAACTTGTTGCCTGCCATGGAGATATCACTTGAAACTACTTCCTCTCAGTTACTCACCACAGCAGGAGGATGAGGCACCACACTGTGACAATAATAACACAATTTGTGTGACAAAAATCCTCAAATTGTTAGATCTTTTAGATAGCAACAAACTTCATGCTACATTACTGTCTTTCTTATGTTTCTTGTTCCCAACCATCTGGACTCCCCTTCAGACTTCACTTGTGTTGATTCATGGCTTTTCACATGATCAGCTTTTTTTCAGGTCTCATTACTTTACAATAAAGTAAAATTCATTATGTCCTGCAGAAAAGAAGGTGACAGGTGGGCTCCTTCACAGGTGCAGCTTTCTCTTGCACCTTTGCCCTGTGAGCTCAAAGACATGCTGTTGATCTCTCTGTTGGAAATACAAATGGCAAAACTATTGTGGCTGAAGGATCCTGACAGCCTCCTATCTGCCCAGCATGCACAGATGGATATTCTAGGCTGCTGCTGATTTTAACCTCACACTGCTTCCATGTTGTAAATAAACACAGCATCATGTTTCATTGCATCTCTGGATCCTCACCTGATTCTCTTTTACAAAGTGATGTTCAATGGCAAATGAAGCAAAGAGGATTTCTGAGGCCAACATCATGATGAAAAACTCATCTGTGTGAATGTAATAACTTTTTATTTGTAACAACCCAACACAGAAGTCAGGATCCTGCTACATGAGATGCTCTACAACCTCAGAACAAAAAGATGACCCCTACCTAGACACTATACAGCTTTTTTTTCCATGTAGTTTCTCTTTTTACTTCTGTACTGAGGCTGGCTGGGATGGAGTTAATTTTCTTTGTAGCAGTCCATATGGTGCTGTGTTTCAGATTTTTGTAACTAAAGCAGTGTTGATAACACACCAGTGTTTTGGCTATTGCTGAGTAGTGTTTGCAGAACATCCAGGTTTTCTCTTTTTCTCCACTCTTCCCCCTCAGTGAGTAGGCTGCAGGTGCCCAAGAAATTGGGAGGTGGCAAAACAAGGACAGCTGAGGCAGAGTGATGAAAGGGATAGCCCATGCCACATGAAGCCATGCTCAGCAATAAAAGTTTGGGGCAAAGGAGAAGGAAAAAGATGTTCTGACCTTGTTGAGCACCTCAGTATCGCTGACATTGAATCAGCACAGGAGATAGGACATTTTAGCCTGTGGTTTGAGGAGCTGGTTTTCACTCTTGATTTTTCACAGGACTTTACATAGTCATTTCCTGAATGACAATTTTCGATTGCACAGGGACCATGAGGAAAAACTCTCTTACCTTGGGAATGAAAGCCACAGCTACAGGCGGCAATGCAATGAACATGTTATTTCCTGGGACAGGATGAATATAAAGGCATCCATCAGTCTTGGACATGACTTAAATGAAAATTGCCTCTTACATTTTTATGCACGGACAATACATAGTTATAAAACTTATATGGTTTTGTTTATTGTAAAGGCTGTAGGGATTTTGCTGCATAGTATATAAAAAAAAGTTTGGGCAGAAATTCATTTAGGAAAATGTATTCACTGAAATGCAAGAAAAAAATCATAGTCGGGGTTGCCGTGGCATGAGACATCTGCCCTCTCATGGCCAAGAAAGACTCCACAAGCCCTGCTTCAATCTATCAGGCAACAAATAGCACAGGTCTGTCTGTGCTGAGGCCTCAACCGGCAGCAGGGTGCAGGCAGACTCACTCTGCTTCACAGCATGTTTCACTACCAGACAGCATGCTTCTTACCTCGCCCCAACAACAGTGTCCATTTTGCAGTGAAACAATAACTTTTATCAGTCTGACTCTGAGTGTGTGAGGTTAACAAGAGCAGGTGTAGCCATCTCAAAGAATGCTAGCTTTGGGGTTTGAAGTGATAGCCAGATGAATCCCTTGCCAGTCACATGCCTGAAACCTTCAAGAGCTCTAAGTCAGGCAATGGATAATAATTCTGTTGATGCTTATCTACTGAACGCTCTGTGTTCCATGGTGTCACAGAGGATGGCATCCTGTTTTCCTCACAGGGAAGGCCAGGTTGGATGGGGCACAGGGCAGCTTGGGCTACCAGGAAGTGTCCCTGCCCATGGCAGAAGGGCTGGAACTAGACCATCTTTAAGGTTCCTTCCAACCCAAATCGTTCTGGTTCTATGATTCTAAGCTCTCTGCTTCTGGGCGCTGGTTGGCAGCAGCAGTACGTGGGCGTTAAACTCGAGCGCGGTCAGAGACAGCTGTGGTAGTTTTTGCGTTGTGGAAGAAGGTCTGCAAACTCACAGGTGGGTTTTCAAGTTATTAAGGAATGGGCTGAACATAGAACCCACTGGGAATGAAGGCTGGTGAAGAGATGAGGATTCATCTGGGCACACATTTATATATAGTGAAGTGAGTGAAATTTATCTTCATTCATTTAACCAATGCATAATCCTAGAGTTAGTGCTTCATAATTGCACTTCAAGAGCTTCTGCTTATATGTGATATGATTTTCTCAAAAGTGGATAGGTGTTCTTTGTCAGTTAAAGTGCTTTGTTTTCTTTTCTTTGCATTTAATTATCTGGAAATTGAAGGCGACATTTGTTATATCTCGGTTTGGTGAGCCGATTTCCTATAAACTGGCATTCCCTGAATGTCAAAGTTTAATTTCATTCCCTGAATGCCAGAGGTATGAAAGAAGTTCATTAATACAAGCTGATATGAACAAACCACCAAAGAAAGCTTCATTGTTCAGACATTATTAACAGCTCAATTTATGATTACCTAGAGGAGGCTGTGATGGCACAATTTACCACACACTGGCTGTGTGTTCAATAGCAGAAGCACTGCTAATAGCATTGTTGTGCAGAAAAGACAAAGCTAACTGCAGTCTGTAAAGTGACTCATCCAAATTCTTACCATGGCTGCATCCAACTCCATAATTTTTTTCTTAATTTAATAATCTTTGCCCCAGGATTTGAACCAGCTACTGTAAATCTTGTTTAGTTTGGTATGGTTGAGTTTTTTGGTGTGTTTGTCTTTTTTGTTTTCTGCTTGGTTGGTTGTTGTTTGCTTGTTTGTTACTCATTTTTTTCTTAGTATATGACGTAGTGCTGTCTAATAAGCAGACAAAGCAAAGAATTCCCAGGAAAGATAGTAGAAGCAAAGATAACCATCATTTTCTGGGATCACCACATTAGGTTTGTGTGCAAGCTCAGCAGCAAGACCCCAAATTTCTGGGGCCAAAAAGAATGACTGACTGCAACAGAAACAGCAAGGCTACTTTCTCCCTCATGGTATTTTATGTAAGTCCTATTACATCATGACCATACTTCAGTAACTGCTTTCTGTATTTATCTCCTGTTCCCTATAAACCCCTCACTCAAGGAAGGCTCTCACTAAGGATAATTCAACTTCAGTCTGCCTCTTATCTATAAGGGGATTCTCATGAATAATCCCAGTGCAGTTTAGATCTTGCTGCCTCCCTTCCAACACCAGTTAAAGCCTGAGATGGAAGGTTACTGCAGGTCTAATTGTAGAAAATCACTAAATATATTAATATACATATTACTATTGGAATATAGAATTACATATTATTTTGCAATATGGAAAGTCGTTGTTTACAGAAGTTCAAATTTTGGCCACAGTCTCAGCCATTAATGATGCTTAAAGTCTCTTTCCGATAGGAGCCTTATTCCTTACACCCTAGACTAAAGCTTGCTCCAAATCCCTTCTTTTTTAGGCAACAACCCCCTCACTACAGAAAGTAAGATGGTCCAGGACTATTTTTAACCCACACACTACAGAGCAAAGAATTCACAAGAAATAAAGTCCTGTGGTAAAGTAATCATATGATTCTAACCCCACTGCCCTGCTGCCCAGTCTTCCTGGAAAACCTCCTGGACACTTCTCTATGCATTGGACAGCTATGGCATAGGTACATCATAGGAGAGAGCCACAAATGTGAGAGTGGAGAGAGAAACATGTTTTTCCTTCCCAAAAGATTTTTTAATCTTTTGTTCCACATTCAAATAAAAATGAGAATCCTGAACTATTCTGTGACTTGTGAAACTTTTGAATTATGTTAATTTACATTTTGACAATGGTAAAGCATTTCATTTCACATTTGGGCTTTTAAACTAAATTGGCATTTTAAAAAAGTCTTCCTGAACCATTGTCTCTTAAAAAATAAAAAGAGGATCTTCTGACATTTCCAAAACAAGAAAATTAAAATTAAATTAAAGCTATCAAAAGATTACATTTGTTCTCTGGAAAAAAAGTTTTCCATTTCAAGAAATGGTATTTTTTCCACAGAAAAGTGTCCCTCCCAACTCAACTGCACATTGCTCAAGGTAGTACTTCCAGGTGTGACTTTTTCCCTTCTTTTCTGTAGCTGTTTGGAAGGCAGAGGTTATTCATTCTGGAGTCTAAAACTCAACCTGAAAAGAAAAAGCAAGGATGCCTCTACAATAACAGGATGTGAAAGGGTCTTGTCTAGCACACAGACCATCCACTTTGTATTTTTTTGCTTGCTACTTTCTGAGAGAAGGTGAAGGTTGGTATGTTAATTTTTTGTCAGAATGGTCTTCAGATCAAACACTCTTCTCTCAAGCAACACTGTCTGCCCCAAATATGGAGTATAATCTTCAGGAGTCTAATATACACAATAGACTGTAGGGTTTCACCACTGTAGGTTTCCAGAAAAATAAAACTGGGTGAAAAAAACAGCAGATCCATTGGCATTTTTCCTCTATGCCACCAGCCAGTTGGACAGGTCTTTAGTTTGAGTCTTGTGTATGTTGAACTAGCTGGGTAGGGAGGAGCACACTTCATGAACTGTCTATATGAGAATTGCTCTGTGCAATGTAACTCAAAATGCATTTCCTACTCATAAAAATAGATGGGGTCCATCACTCACTTCTATTACAGACAGTGGGAAATGATATTTCATTTAGAATCCATGTCTATTTCTATGGAACACTACTTCCTTGAGGGAAGAGATGAAACAAGAAAGTGTCCCGCTCCTCAGGAACTGGAGAGGAGCTCGTCTGTGGAATAGCAGAGAGTTAAATCAGCATATGTCAGAGGAGAAAAACAGCATTGGAATAAATAGGCATTTTCCTACTGTCTACTGTTGGTTTTGCATTGGGCTTTATGATCTTAACCAAGAGAATTTGCTCTGAGCAGGGCAACATACTGAGGTAGTATAATGTGCCAGCAATGCAGCAGTGCAAAGAAAAGTCCCCTTAAAATAAGATGGAAGTGAAAGCAGGTGACAATGATACAAGAGATCTCTTGAAGCTGTTGGAGTTTCATCTCCATGAGAATGTTTATGACAAATTCAAGCCCTGGGTTTTAGAACTCAACTAAAATCCAGCCTTGTATTTAGGCTGTTCCATGGATGACACTGTGAGAAGAAAACTTTTTCACAGTATTGCTGAACTGCTGAACTATAAGCAGATTGACACTTCCAGGCCAAGCCAAGTAGCTGGGATGGAGGCTGGCAGAAGGTGTGTGCCCTGGAGCACAGCTGGTGAGAGTGCCTGGCTTACTCACTTATGAAGAAGTGGCGAGATGTGCTTCTGCCTCTTCTCCACAACCTGCCCTGCAGGCTGCAAGAGGATCAGTTCCTAAGGTGGCTGTCCTAACTAAGAAAAATGCAAGAGTGCTTCCAAGAAAAACACTGACTTCCCAGCAGCAGGAAAAAATAACATGCCAAACATACCCTCCTGAGCAAAAGGTGAAGTTAAAATAAACAAATCCCATGGGGTAGGGCATTCTCCACACAAGTCTGCCCAACTCAGTTGCTGGTTACCTACACCTGACTTCTGCAACTATGAGCTAACCACACACATATTTCCTCTGATAGAGACCAGAGGCCCACACCCCTGGTTGTCTGAATGGAGCTAGCTCTGTTCACAAGTCACAGTATATTCCAAATGTGAAAAAAACTGAGGCCAAATACTGGCTGTAGCATGTTTTTGCTAATGCCAGGAAAGCCTGTGAAAAGACAAAACTGGTAATTCACAAATGTGTTCCATCTCCCTGAAGGGTTAATAAAAACTTCATTGTAAATTGTCCTGGACAAAAAATATTGAGAGGTAGCTATGTGTGTTGCTGCAGTTTAAGCACAATATGCAGTCACACTTAATTTGGATTATTTTGGGGTTATTTTTGTTCCTACAGCTATGAACTATAAATGGTAGAGCCATGCTTCTGGTTAACTGCAAGTGTAAGGTGAAGGAGAGAGGGTGCGAGAATCAGCCTGTGAAAAACAAAAGTGGGATGTGTCAGAACTCATCTGTGAAGGACTCTCAATTATAACATACCTGACAGAGATTGTCATTCATGTGGGTGAATTTTCTGCCTCCTTGTTTCCAAACCCAATGTGTGCCCTTTATGTCAAAAATCCATTTATTTTTATTGTACTTCAAAATATCACCTGAAAAAACGTGTCTTGGTAAAACAATGGTCAGACATGGGCTGGCAGAAGTGCTACAAAATCTTCAGTAGGGCCACCTTGTGCACAGCTCTAGGGACTGCCTTGGACATATTCCCCACATGTCACAATGGTCCCCATTGTGCAGGACTGTGGGCCAAATTATTCCAAAGTCAAATATTTCCTGCAAGTAGAGTCAAGAGTGCCTAATGAAGCAAGGAGCAAGCAGCATGATAATGAAGTTGTTCCTTATTTAGTTTACAATTAGGAGGGATTACTTATCCACAGGATTCTGTGATTCAGTGACAGGTTATTGAATAGTAAACAGTGATTTAAGGCTAAAAGCTGCAAGCAAAGCCTGTTTTCTGATTTACTACAGAAACAAAAAGAATGTCAGTATTTTAACTGAGAACAGGGACCTTTTGTTAGAGGAGTTCTTGGGAATAAAAACAATGGTCCTTTATAAAACACTGGTATCATATCTAGTTTCTCAGCCAAACTGAAAACACTAGCAACATTCACTTTTTTATAATGCTTAATTGAGAAAAAAAATCAACAGATAGATCTGTTTTGGTCAGCATAAGGAAGCACAAACTGAAATTCTTAGTAAAACACATGGAAAAGAATGATGTCTTGATTTTATTTTAGTTAGAGTTTTCTTTTACAAAACAAGTAAAATGTGTTAACTATTTCAGTAGTTGAAAGCAGGAGAGTTATGAAGCAGTTAAGGGAAAAGAATACAATTTTATCATTAAGCCAGCTGATATCAAACTGATCACAGCTTCATAATTAAATTGATGAACTGAAGTATGTGTGTGATCAATATCAGCAATGCCTCTTGCTTTCTTTAAAAGATGCTCTGCAATTTGAGTGATGATTTGTTGATTGTCTGAGCCCCTGGAAACAGAAGAGAAGAGGGAGCAATTCCATAATGTTGCAATTTTTGCACTTAGGTGTGAGAAAAGGCTAAAGCAGCATGCTATGAGAGCGTATTTGTTGCTACAGCAATTTGAAGGGCATAAGGAGATAATTGGGTATCTCAGTCAGTGGGCAGGTAATGAGCTGAGCTCTACAAGAAAAGAGTTTCAGTGATTTGGAAAAATTCACTTCACTGGAAGTGTTGAAGGCCAGGTTGGATGGGGCTTTGAGCAGCCTGGTTTAGTGGAAGGTGTCCCTGCCCATAGCAGGGGGAGTTGGAACTGGATGATCCTTTCCAACCCAATCTACTCCACAGTTTTCTGACAGGCGGTCTATGAAGGAGGCAGTTGAAAGCAGCATCTGGTAAATTATTAATCTCTCTAAGTATCAAGTGCCATCCAAAGAACCTTACAGATGGAGAGATTCACTCACCAGAAATACTTTTACACTACTGGAACAATAAAAGCAATAGTGGGAAAGGTTATTTCAAAGACAAAGCAACACACTGCTGGAGGAAAAAGAAAGATTCAGAAGATCCAGATCTTTGATCCAGAATAATTACTAGGATGGAATAAACATTACATTTTCTTTTCAAATGCATGAGGCAGAGTTTTTAGATTATGATCATATAATTTTTGAACAACTGGTTGGAAAAGACATCCAGAGCTGTGACTGCTCTCTTCATTCCTGCTCAAGTTTTGGTCTAATGTCCAGCTCATGATAAGCCCTGAAACATGCTGGGAAATTCTGCTCCAAAGAATCCAAACAAATGGAAAACATTAATCACTTCCAAACATTTTTTGATGATTAACTCAGGAAATAAATACCCCATGAAGATTTATTTTAGTCAGCATGAGGCAGCATTGAACCGTGTATTTGGGGTTCTTATAACACAGTTCTTAATTGTAGTCACTTTCACAACAAATTGCAGAAAAACTAGGGAAAGTGTGATCAGTACCATGAAACAAACACTTTGGTGAGAAGTACTGTGGGTATTTGTTTTAATGTTGAATACAGAAAAAGGGTGTGACTGCATCTCCTTCAGTCTCACTCAAGAGACATTTCATTCAGATAACATTATTCCAATCTAAGCACCAGTCCCTGAGCCAAAATAATTTCAGCCCTGCAGATCCATCCATTCATTTTCACAAGTTAAATCTTCCTAACAGTTCTGACCTGCCAAGAAAACGCCTTGAGCTACATACATACAGTGCAGCCTTCTGCAGGGAGCAATCACTTCTTATCTAGGATGAGATTACCCTCCTCATCTCTGATTTGGACTCGCCCAGTGGAGCCCTTGGTTTCCTGTCTGCCATTGCAGAACACAGTTTCCATGGTGCCATCCAAGTACTCCCTCCTCCTGAACTGCACAGTGTGAATCTCTCTTTGGCCATCACTGAATACCACTAGTTTATCTCTGCTCCTGAAAGAAGTAGCAATGAATGAAGTGATGAGAAAAGTATCTTTTATTAACCTGTCTCACAGAGCTGTATAACATAACTCAATGAAATTGGAAAATAATATCAAGTGGAAAACCTCAGGATTTACATGGGATGGCATTAGAGATCTGGTCTCACAAAAAGACTTCAATATGTAGTATAATAGCTAATGGATGGTGAATCCAAATTTTACATGACTTCATGCAAGCATCTCAAGGCATTTTGCAGGCAGAAAATCCATTTTACAACAGGATCCTTCCTCTTCTCCAGAAGAGACATGTAAGAGAGTCCTGATGCGGTTTTTCTCATCTTGCATGGAAAAATAGAGGGACAATTCAGATTCACAGATATATGACTAGGAAGAGACCCACAAGGACCCTCAAGTCCAGCTCTTAAGTGTATAGCCCCTCTAGGGATCAAACCCACAACCTTGGTGTTATTAGCACCATGCTGTAACCAACTGAGATGATCTCAGTTCTTGCTCAATATTAGAGGGGGAGCCAAACACCTGGGAATAGAGCTGAGGAGCCCTCATCCTGAGTCCTTTAGCACCCACATTGCTAACACTGACAGCTGGTGATCTCCCAGCTACTCTGGCCAGTGTAAAGTTGCATGGAACTAAATGAGGAATATTTCACAGTCATTTTGCCAGTGGTGAATCCTCACCTATCACTCAAGGCAGAAGTGAATTTTCAGTATCACATTCTTGCAAAACCCTTGTTATCTTACAAATATTTTTTCCCTTCATCTGGAAATTTCCCAGCTATGCAAAATCCAACCACAGTGCTAAATGTCAGTGTCGCTTTACCTGTGCCCAAAGTGTGGTCCCTGTTATTTACACAGGACTTACTTTTCTACTTTTACTACTGTGCCCTCTGGGAAAAAAAGTTTCCTTCAGTCCATCACAGTCTATCAGTAGAGGCATTTTAATGTGTGATCTGGGAACACAATTTCTTGTGTGCCATCGGGATAATGACTTTCTGTAGAAGAGAAGATGTAAAAAGTCTGTCTAGTGTTCTTTCAAGTCATCTTAGACAAAGCTAGGTCAGGATTTTTTGGACATTGTAGTGAGGATGTAAATTATATCTACAATATGGGTAAAAGAAATTAAAGAATTGCATAGTCAGATAATCAGAATTGGAAGAGCTACGTTTATATTCAATTATTATATTTGCTTTGTAGGAGGAAACTGAGAAGTGCAGTGATGGAATATACTGAAAGTGAAATGCAAAGACAATGTGAAATGGCATGAAAATACCCAATCTGCTGGAGTCAGAATTCAGACCACACTTTCATAATAGAGATAAATCTGCACATACAGTTCACATTATGAGTTCTTGCATACCTATCTGATTATTAGGGAACTGCATCACCTCCAGGCCATCTGGATAAGCAGTGTGAGTTGTCTGTCCACCTGCATAATAATAAATCTGTAAGGAGAGTGAGATGATAGCAGCATATTTACAATATTTGCATAAGCAGATTCAGCCATAACAATGTGCTCAAAACTAAGCCATCTTTAAAAAGTCATTTCAAGGTCATATTCTGCATCTGTCATCCATAAAAGTAGCTATGTTCACATTGCTGTTCCTTCCTCTCATTCACCCTCATGGTTGTGTCCAGATGATGCTACTTTCACCTCTGCAGTGTGCAGGAGAACAGTGCACACATGAAAATTATCCTCCCACTTCTATGCTTTGGATGTCATCCATTAACTATTAATTCAAAATAATCCCAGTGCTGCTAGGCCTCACTTATTTCCACTTTAGCCCACATTATTATTAACTATTTATATTTACATAATGCTGACATGGAAGAAACCTCTGTGCTACCTACTCCAGAAATGTATGAAAACCAGTCCTTACTTCAGATGGCAGCCCATGCCCCTTGCCTTTGTTCAGTCTCCTGCTTGGCCAGCTACACGTTTGTTCCTCCTTTGACTGTTACCTTCATGCCTTTCCACTTCTGTCTTTGTAGATGAAGCAGTTTCACTGCTTAGGGTTTTTAAACCAGCATCCTTCCTCATCAGTTTCTCTCAGAATTGATAGATCAAGATACAGTATAGAACCTTGCGGAAAATCAGTTAATCATTTTATTTTCCTTAAAGAAAACCCACCACCCTCTGATGTGGCATGATCTTCTTTACATCTCCATTGGAAAAGCTGATGGTTGTCATGCTTTTATCAGCACTAATCTCCTTTTTAGTACCATCACAGAAAGTGAGGATTCAGCAACCATCGGAAAGCACCTCTTCTACCTTCAAACACACAGAGCATCCAATGTGGATGAAGTCAAAGGAAATGAGCAGCACCACACTGCCTTCCAATTAAATTGGATCTTGAAGGCAGTCATGCTACATTTTTGTATTTCAAAAGTTATCTCTGCAGAACAGGCATTATTTTTGCCTCATTTGTGTGTGAAAGAGGCCAAAAGAAATTTTCTTTTCACAAGATGAACTTACTTGTAGCACATGTTCCAAGTTCTCACCACACCACTTTGTTTTAATATTAAGCAAAATAAGGTGCACAGCCCTGTGGCAATAGGGAAGGCAGGTTTTTTCTTGACCAACTTTAGTGAATTATTGACCAGACTCATTTCATATATGCTTGTACATTTTCCACACAGGTCACTTGAGAGATGTCTGGTTCTGGACTGTGTGAATCCAAATGATTGAACCTGATGTATTAACACAGATTGCTGATGTGGTAGGTTAAGAAGCATTTCTTTCCAAGTAACTCTGTATGGACATTTAGTACTACAGAATTAATTCTGGCTGCATGCACAGACCTAAAAATTTGCTTGAGACTTCTTATTGACATCAGGCAATAATGCCATTAATATGCTTTTCTACAAAAAGGGCACTGGTCAGAGAAGGCTTCATACCCAGCATAGCCTCTGGTTAATCATTTTTCCTGGTGTCACTGTAGCAGTTGTTTCTGTTCAGGATATATCAAATACCATAGTATAATTTGTTTGGTAACATTCAAAGAAGAAGGCAACCAGAAGATGCATTACAGCTTTGTCATATTGTTCTAATCTTATCAGAATTTTCACAAAAAGTGAATATCTCGCAACCAAAAAAAATGTTATTTTCTCTTACCTTTCCATCATGATACTCTATTTTTTCCTGTACCTCTTCCCCATGCTTTTTCCTTCCTAGATGTAACTTTGACCTTTTAGGTAATATTGATTTTGGAAGTTATATTATGAAAACCTCAAAGTCAGTGTTATATAAACAGAAATGTTTTAAAAATATGTTCATTAAATTAAAACAACTGTGCAAAAAATTTATTTACTTTCACACATAGAAGAAAGATTACCTTCTTTCAGGTATTGTATTTGCAATGAATTTTCATATTTTATTTGTAACTAGAAATGTTGCATGTTAATTGCAGTTTTATTCCATTTGCAAAGCAAAAGATAGCAAAACAGAAGTCCAAAAATGAGGTGATAAAAGTGCATTCTGGCAAAACTATGCTGTACAAAATGGAGAGAATACACACAGGAACAGAGAGCAGGACTATCTCTGAGTATTGGGTTACTGATTTATGAAGAAAGGTATTTGTATTAGCTAGAGTCACTCTTCCAAAACAAATGACATGGCTCTTAGCTGTTAGGTGGTGCTATCTATGTCACTAAGGGCTATTCTGGATGTTACAATTCCAGTTTACCATTACCATAAATGCTCTTTGCAGTCTGGCAGTATAAAAGAGCCTTAAGTCAAGTGACATCTGGCACACTGCATCCAGGGCAGTTACAAGCTAACGTTAATTACAGTTTGAAGATGTGGTGAGTTTTGAATTATGGGATCTGAAGGAATAGGGAGAACTGCTCCCCACAGGGCAATGATATGCCTCACTAAATAGCTATAAACACCATGCTCAAAGTTGCCAGATCTGTCTCTGAAGCTGTGTCCACTGCATAGCATAGCAAGTGGGAAGAGAATATTTTCTTTTTCTTAGTGTGTTTTATTTCTTCTCATAGATGGAAAGAACACTGCCCATGGAAAATTGTTGCTCATGTAAGAACTGGAATTTTAAGTAGCTCAAACCTTTGCTTCAGCATCCAGAAAAGCAGGAGAACTGTCTGTAGATACTTTGTTGTCATATGCAGTTATGCCATTTCTCTTGTGTGTGGTCACAAAAGCCACTTCTTTCCTCTTAGCAATTTTTCTGTTTTTTAAGAGCTTCTTCTTCCTGAGACAAAAAGCTAAAATGTTAACTAACAACATAAATCTATTAATGTTCAACAGTTGTGCAGAAATATATTGATTTTAAAAAATCTTGCCTATTATTTGAAAGCCATTGCAATACTGTTTTAAAGACTGCACTTATATAAGGAGTAAAGGCAAAAAGATAAAGCCAGGAGAGTATCATTGCCAAATGAATGAGAGTTAGCATGCTGTTTACAAAAACTAAAACCACAGACCCACTGTAACACTATTTTATAGAGTTACATGGTGAAATACCTCTGTTTCTTCATTGTTCTTGCAGGGTGCAAAGCTGCAGGTGTCACTCCTGTGGTTATGTGAGAGGAATGTGTCTTCTGAGCTATATGAAATGGACAAAGGTGTCCCTGAAAAATCAAAGAAAGAAGAAAAACCAAAGAAAAAGTAGTCATTGAAAGCACATGAAAATTGCTGAATAGCATTTCCATACCCATCTAAGGCTTTTTAAAGATGCTAGCTCTCAGAGTCTTGCACTAAATTGCTTCTTACACTGATAATGTTTGCTAACAGCTTGTCCATCCTCCCAAAGGTGCTTTGTCCTGGACCAAAATGAAATGCAGTCTACATCCATTCTCCCACCTCCTGAACCTCTGGGAAGAAAAACTCAGTGAGTAAGTAGGTGGCAGCACAATCTGCTTTCCCTTTCTTGTAAAATATGAATTTGGCAATACTTCTAAGAATCATAGATGTGTTTTAGTGACTCACATTCTCTATGAGCCAAGAGCTGGGGACCAGTTTCTCCAAGTCACTTGCAGACCACTTTAAGCAGGCAGGAGGTTTCCACAAATCTTACCTTTTAGACAGAAAGGTGAGCTGGACTCCTTAAAACAACCACTCAGAGGTGAGACAGCTTCAGGTGACTTCCTACCATTATATCTTCCTTCAGGGCTGATGTACAACCTGAAGAAAAATGGAGAGGCTCTGGCTTATAGTCATGCTGCACTTCAATATGGGATATGGCAAGAGGATGCCATACACTTCTCCTTCCTAGGAGTTTACCTGTCTGTTTATGGGTATTTTACAGGTGTCTAAGCTTGGTTCAGACTGTTGCAGAGAAAGAAGGGAGGATGGAAGAGCTGGAAGGAGCCTCAGACAGGGCCAAGTCCCCCCACTGCCCCCTTCTCTTGGGAACTGCACTTCATGTGCTCCATGGTGGATTGCATTGCAGCAATGTCTGTGCCTGGCCACGTGCCTCACTGATCCAAATCCCAGCCCTGACCCATGGGATGACTTCCTGTCATGATCCCTGGTCTGTCTCATCACTATGAGCTTTGACAATTGGGATTTTGGTCTGGGCCTTCCTTCCACACCCAGCCTGCCCTCCTCCCTGGCCGGGGCTGTGGGATAGGCAGAGCCCTGCTGGACTCCACGAGCTGCCCCTGGTTTCCAAGCCCCTGGCCTCGCTGGGAACCACTGGCCCATGCAATGCCCTAATTCTTGGTTCATGTGATTGAATCATGATTTTAAAGATTTAAGATTTTAGCTGAGGATTAGAACCAATTAATATTAAAGTTAGATACATCAATGATAGGGTAATGATTATTAGATATTTAAGCTAAAGCAAATTGTTATATTATGAGCTTATTTGTAGAGGGAAGTGGAGCAAGTGAACCATCATAAGAATATACTGAAACCAGTGAAACAATGCCCAGCACCTGGACTCTATGTTAATCCATCACGAAGCAGGGGGACTTGGATCGTGCCAGAGGGTCACAGAGACCTGATGAAGACCTTCCTGACTTCATCCCAAGACCACCGACCCAATTCAAGAGAAGAATTGCACACAGGTGAAGGACTAATAACCTCATTTTAATACAAAGCAGGGATGGAAGGTGCAGGGGTTATGCATATGTATTATTTTGGGAAATAAACAGAAGGCAAAGAACCTTGTACAGTGCAGTCACGCCTTTTGGGGACTACTCTCATGCTGTCCACCGGTGCCAATAAATACATACCACTTTCTAATTTTAATTAGTTAGAGAGTTTCTGTCCATGAACCTCGGTTTTTAACAACTCATGATCACCCCTGAACTTTTTCTGAGACAATGGCGGCGGGTTTCAAAGCATACACCCACACTCTGGCCTGCAGGTGTCTAAATAGCTCAATGTATGAACACTCTCTCAGATAATTACTGAAGAAAAAGTCTGCAGTTCCAGGGAAAAAAGGCCAAGCAGCAGCCATGTGGGGATCAGGATCCCAATACAGGTTCTGAATGATATCATAAAAAGAAAATTAGGGCAGTTTAAATAGACCTTGCTGCTGACTTACTTTGTCTGGTTCAAAAGGTGTCAGTCTTCTCTGATGAAGGGTCCTCCAGCCAGCTGGTGTTGTGCTTCTACCAATGGAGAAGTTAGATGTTTTCTCTTCTTGATGTTCCTTTGTCACTAATCTCTAAGGATCAGCTTTTTGCACAGAGCTATTTATGTCCTAAAATATGTAAATACATTTGTATTAAGTTAATATAAACATCTTTAAAATCCTCCTACAATGGGTGCGTCATTAAGTGGTTAAAACTTTAGGAAAATGTTTAATTGTGTGTGTGGGCATATCCACAGAGACACACTCAAGCATGCACACACAGCTTATACATAACTCTGTGTTTGGAATCTTGTTTTGCTTCCCACATTTCTCTGTGCTTGGACAAAAATGCAAGTCAAGGGTAATCCAATGGGCAGAGTGTGAGGCCAACAGCTGCTGAGAGGCTCTTGTCCCTCAGTCCCACCACCCTGCCAGCTCTCTCTAGGTTATCACAACTGGGCTGAGTCCAGTAAAATATACTGCATGGCAGTTCATTTTTATTTGGTGCATGTCCAACCTTTCTGTTTTGATCTCATACATCTCCATCAATCAAGGCTGACACAAGACTCGTAGGGCCCTAAGGGATGTGTGAGCCACAGAAGGGACATGAGATGCAAATATTTTCAAACAAACTGTAGCAGTTATTTAGACTGGAAAGATCATGGACACTCAAAAGCATTTCCCCAATTTTTCATGGAGACCTTAGAGGAGAGCACAGAGGAAACATAAAATATTTCTGCATCATGACCACCATGAGATACATGGGATTTACAGGATTTACACAATGACTCTCAGGCATTTGCAGCTGCCAAGAAAATATTACATTGATATGACAGGAAAACTGAGGCTGCACTCCTGCCTAACCAAAACTTTGAAGGTACTGTACCTGGTGTAGAATTGTCTGGCAATAGTGAGACAAAGGCATAGTCTCGCTGCCCACACTGCTAAACCATCTGAGAAATGGTAAGGGATTATATCTCTGTATATCAGAATTGATAGCCGAAGAATCTCTAATGCATTAAGGCGATGAATGACCAGGAGTGAGTACATGATGGTGAGAAACAAAGAAACAATCCAAAAAAGGTTGGAAATGACACCAATAACTCTGATTCTGAAATGTCTCACACACTGAAGGGAGGTTGCTTGAGAAGATTTTCATGGAAAAGATTTATTTGCCATCAGCTTAATTTACTCAAGTCCATGAGCTATTGTTCAAGGGACATGGGACTAGCAAAGCCCAGACAAGAAGACTTCACTGCTCCTTCTCTGATAACAATGGTCAGTGTTTGACAGCTGCAAAATTTCCTCCATGTGATCAATGAAATTTAGGGTATCTGCTGCAGCTGTGACGATTGCAACAGATGGTGATGTCTTATTTATAATAATAAATTACATTAAAATTGAATGTATGCTTACAAGGAGGGAGCCAAGAAAGCAATCCTATTGCAGCTCCAGAAAACTGTAGGATTTTAAAAGGCTAAATTTTTCCTCCAAGCATGAAATAGTTCTCAGCAGGAGAAAGGCAACTGATTAACTCTTTCAGACAAGGCTCCTAGAAGATACATAAATTAATAGATATTATTGTTAAAAATAATACCATTTATATTTTACATTTGGTGATATTTTCTGCAGGAAGATTTCATGGATATGCCTGAGTTCTCCAAACATTATCAGATTTTCAAATAAAAGTGTCAAAATATGCCTGGGACTTCAGCTTGAGACAAATGGTATAGAGCAAAGGACCTTTAAGACTTTCTGATGAAGAGATATTAGCTCAGAATTTGTAGAGGGATAGAAGGAAAGAGCACATAATCCATCATTTCATTGCTAAATAGCTCAAGACTGAAACTGCCAAATAATTTAAAAGAACTTGAAAAGCCATTGGAGCAGTATCGCAGCAGCTCAAACCAATTTCAGTCCAAACTGCTGGAGTCTCACTCCTTTTCTTCTGTCCTCAGCCACTTTCCCGTCCCTCCTTTATGAGGCATCAGCAGCTACAGAGGGGAATTGACCTGGTTCATTGAATGGAATCAGGCAGAGAAGAACTATTTTCTTGCTGCCTGGTTAGTTTTGAGCCAGCTGGCTCACCGTCTTCAGAAAGTGCCAATAGGGTCACAGCAGCTCAAATATTCATCAGCTTCAGCGAGACACAAACATGTGGCAGCATTTGTTTTTCTTGTGGTTTATCATAGAAAGAATGTTGCAATTTAAGCTTTTAAAAACCTTACATTAGATTTGTAAATAGAAGATACTTTATGGCAAGATGGAGTCAGAGAAAGTAGCTGTGTTTCCATGAACATGATGAGATGTATCAGCCAATTCAGCTGAAGGAGCATCCATGCAGAACAGTGTTAGTACTCCAGCTTGTTGCACACGCTATGGTAAAAGCCAGATTTCATTTTTTTATGCATTGCATACAGTAGCATACCTATATTTAAAGCAATAATGTCAAAGGAATCCTGACAGGCTTACATGAATCATATGTAGTCTCTGTTTTCATTCAGAGGAATGTCATCCTAAGAGATCATTTGAAAATTCAGAGCCATCACTGTATCCCAGGCAACAACTACAATTTTGCTCTGCACTTTTTAAGAAACTCAGATACTAAGCATTTGGACTAATCACACGTGACTGGGTTCTTGATAAGATTCTCTCAATTCCATCACTTTCATAAACAAAGCCATCAAATTATCTCAATTTTCTTAATTGGAAATACGTGGATGACCAGTAAATGTGGACCCTTGATGCAAAGAGGCTACAGGACTAGAAGAAGCAGCAGCATCCCAACATGCACAAGATAGATGTTTTTTTTCCAATCTTCACTGAAAACTTAAAAAAAATTAATCACCAGATCATCTGGTGACAACAGAAGAAGTGTAGTGTAGTTATGAAACTCGACTTCATAAAAGAACATGCCAGCAGTTCATTCTGTATCTTCATCATGGGAGCTAGTGAAGCACAGTTTGAATTGCCATCAGTGACACTGATCCTGATCTTGGCAAAAGCAGGGACCTCTTGAAATTCCTCTAATCCTACAGATCTGTGCTATCAGGAAGGCAGTGGAGAACAGGAGGATGTGTTGTTACTGAGTGTCCACCTAGACCACAGGAATTCTAAAAATGTGTTCTCCTGGATCTTCATGTTCAACAATAATCAGTTACATCTTCTAATGAGCTTTTGCCTCCCAGTTGTTAATACCTACAGTTCTTCATCAAACTGTCCCAGAAATCTCTCATTGTCAATTCCTCTGAAGAAGAATCTCTTATTACCTTCAAATATCACAGTTTGTGTCATGTAGAGTTCATATTCCCCTTAACAAATCCAAAAGTTGAGAAAAAGCAACAAGTACTCATGGATAAAGCAATGAAGTTCAAATGCTATGAAAGTCTGTTCATATATTCACATACCTTCCCTGCTTCAGAGTTAGTAATTTGTCAGGAAGAACGTCCATAGGCAAGGAAATAACATGCTCAAAGGTCATCAAAATCCCTTGCAAGATTAGACAGCAAAATCCATCTAAGATTGGAAGTAAGCATATTTGACCTTGGCTAAAACATTAAGAAATGCTATCAGTATACCTTTCAGTGGAATTCCCCTCCCCTCCTTCCACTTCCAACCTTGCCAGGCAAATGAATTAATCTTTTTTCATAGAAATAATGAAAATCTATCCATAGGTGCATGTTAGGCTGAAAACTGGCAACTTGTTCTTGCTAATGAGCTGCATTCAGAAATCAAGTTGTTTTCAGAGGATCCATGTTAGTAAGTATTAATAATTAATAAATAATAACTATTTTGGCCCATCTGTTCATTCTTTCATAGTCTGAAAGGATCAGTTAAATGGACAGTTAAAATGGACATTTTTTCTTGTCTTACTAAAGCACAACTTGAACTGGACAGTTCCTCACCAGCTAGGTTGTGTTACAGTACAGACATCATCCTTAAAAGTATTATAGGCAACCAGAGCACATATTTTCAGAGATGTAGACCATCTCTTGGATATGGGTTTTTTTTAATTCATAAAATCGTGTCTACAAATAATTTGTATCTTTAACTTGTACTGATCATTATTCAGACTTGCTTGCCAACTGGTTTTGTGCATATCCTCAAATTCTATTAGTTTTGACAAAAATAAGTCAGATGGCAGTTTGTTCTTGGTTACAGCTGATTAAACTCACCAGTCCAAGCTAGCTTTAACTTACATATGTTATAGAAGACATGCATGTCTTCTTCCAACCCTACAACCCTAAAATATTTTAGGTTGCAAAAGAGTCTCAGACCATCAATTCCAAGCACTGACACAGAACTGTCACGTCCACCACTAAACTGTGTCCCAAAGTGCCATATCCACACATTTTTTTGAACAGTGCCAAGGATGGTGATTCCATCACTTCCCTGTTCAGCCCATTCCAATGCCTGACAACCCTTCTGTTGCTCAAGGTTATCCCATTCACTTTGATGTGTTCCTATGCTCAGTTTCTCAATTTTGGATAGAAATAGTATGATAGTTTGTTTTATCTATATCCAAAATTCAGAATTATCCAAATTCACAGGATCTGTGAGGGAAAGCATCCACCTGCTATCAAAAGAGCTCAAATGCAAAGAAAATACAAGTGAGTCACTGTGTTCAGATCTATCACTTTGACACGGATTTTGGGCTTCTGTTTAATGTTCCATTTACCTGAGACTTCAATTCTAGAGTCAAATAATTGACAGCCACACTACCCACTGTAAAGTCTTTCTGTGCCATCAGATCAGATAAAGAGCACGTGTCTCTGTCAAACATTTTAGAGTTCACTCAGGACATCTGGGCACTATGCCCACCAGTCTAGCTCATGCTTGTGCTGGATTCCAGTTGGACTGGATCCAGTCCTGGCTAGATGGTGAAAGCCCAGCTAGCAGTGAGCCCAAAAGTCTGCTGTCCTCAACTTCCCCCTTCTCAAAACTGTTGCTGAAGTCACATTTTTTATTGCATGTGGCTGTGTGCCATAGGAGGAAATAATCAATATCTCGTTTCATATCTGGCACCATATAGAATTCACTAAAGTTACTGTCTAGTGACTTTCAAACACACGCTGTCACGATCACTGTAGTGGAACAGTTGCCTCCCTTCTCATCTGATATCTTAAACATTTTATTTCAGTCCCTATACAGGCAAAGAGCAGAGTGTGTTGGCCAATCTGTTTTCCTTTAGCCAAAGGAATAGTTTCCAGTAGAGCAGATGAATTTCAGAGAGACTGTACACTTGAACAAAGCATAGATTTCAACCAAATGTGAGCAAAAGCATGAAAAGGGGCTTGTAATATCCAAGCTGCCCATATGAAGCAAGAAATACAAAGCCAAGAGAAAGAAAAGCATAAAGAGATATTTAGATATCTAAATTCTAAACAGTGAGATATGTTAGAAATGTGGTAAGCTGGCTGTGGAGGAGCAGTCATGGGCACACCAGCCAGAAATAAGCATCTCACTTGACATGCTGAGCTGACTTGTCACAACCTGTAAAAATCGGAGTGGTTTTCCCACTGAGTTGAACCGGGAGAAGGACACTTACATATTGGCATGTAAAGCCTTGAATGGCAAAATACCAGATTTATGGTTGGGCAAGGCAAGGGGATTCCCTGTAAGATCCGCCTGTGCAGTAGCAGGTACAACAAGTTTGGAAAACTCATTGAAAACAACACACAATTCAGTTAGGTTGAGTGAAGATGGGGGAAAAAAAGCTTTTTCTCCTGCTATTGCAAAACCAGAAGAAAATCTACAATTCATGTAGAATTATGCACAAGGAAGAAAACATGATCATGCCTATACACACTTTCATTTGTGGAAATTTGATTCCAAAGAATGTTCTCTTAAATACATATCTGAAACTCTGGGAAAGTGACTACTGGCAATAGGGATGCATACTTTATTATTTACATCTCTAAGGAAGTGTTTTTGCAAAGATGTCTTCAGCCCCACGTGAGAGATGCTGTGGCTCTTATTGTGATTGTGATTATCTCTCCATGAACTTTCTTCTGGTTTGGATGAAGATGCTGTCCCTCACGGAATAGCTTCGGCAACCTAGTGGAGAAATTTGTTACATAATTTTAAGTTCAAGTCACACCTAGTAGAATCAAACAGCCTTCAAAACCATCTGACTCAAATTTAAAGCCATTTTCTTTTCGTAAAAATTATGATATTTAAACACAAGAAATCAAATTCCACATGTTGTTCTGCTAAAGACTGAAAGTCCCCAGTATCATACAAAAACTTTGTTGGTACTATCCTAGCATCTTCATACACAATATCCTAGTATTACTTTCACACAACAAAAATATTCAGTGTCATGAGTAGTAGTTTTACATCAGCAAAGCAGTAGAAATAAAACAGAAATTTGGACAACAGCAGAAATCAATTAGCTTTTTCTTATCCTTCCTTTTATTGGAATTTTTATGTATTTTAATTTTGTACCTGTGATGATTATTATTTTTTTCTGACCTTCACAATCTATAAAAGGATGAGTCATAAGAGCAGGTAGGTTTGGGAAAAGTAAAAATAGAGTGAAATTTAGCTTCAAATTACATTTTCAATAAAATTTAAGTGTTAGATGAAAACTCTCATTAACAAGTACATTACAATCAAATAAAAAAGAGACACAAAACTTCTTCATGCTAATAAAGCAAAGCACAGGTTAGTCGGTGGTTCTAACATTTTTAAAGATACCTTGCTAGAAATTAGATTTGAAAATTAGAGAAATGCCTAAGAGAAAAAGGCTCAATTTTATTTTCTTCTAGGTTCAGCCATTCTGTGGAAGTGTAGGGTTCATCTCATCAGACTATATTATCTAGGAGATAATTATTTTTTCTAGTTTCCTTGACACACATAGGATGAAATTGATCCCTCAAAGCATGTATTTTTCTCTCTTGAATACAAACAAGGAAATGAAATGACCCAGTCAACACAAATTTCAGGGGTTTTTTGAATTCTAGTCTGAACCATTTAATTTCACCAAGACTTGCTGTCTGCTGTGTAAAAAGTGAGTAACCTTAATTTCCCTTAACTCCCTTACAAGAAGTTACTCAGTTATATACTAATGGAACAAGTAAAACCCTACAACTACATTAAATAATTGGAATACTGAATAAAAAAATTACAAGACACTCTGTAAACCTATGATTAAATCATTTTGATTTCTAGACATTAGCAAAGACATTTACATTAGCCAGTTATATTTTCCACTCTGTTTTTCCCTCCTGCTCCATCCCAGTGTAACTCCTATTCAGGAATCCAACTTGTGCCTCTGTAAGGTAGGCCACTGATGGTGTTTCCCTCCAGAAAGTTTACAGCATAAAATAAGAACTAAGATTTAATAGAAGGTCCAACTATATTTTTTCCAGTCTGAAGAGAAGTTTTATTAAAAAGGTAAAAGGCACTACATGTATAGAGAGTAGAATTATTTTCAGGAGGCTTTTTAGGAGGCTTTAATTTAGGCACTGAAAGTAAATTAATTATCTAAACTTCCTTCCTAGTTAGTGGAGGGAGACATCTGACCTAAGTGTCTGTGATAGGCTGGGTGTATCACCTGGTAAAGCTGCACACCTCGTGGATAAAAAGGCCAGGTGGAAGAGGGCCACACAAAGAGTGTATTTTAACATGGCTCACTCTAGAGCTGACTTTATCCCCTTCAGGCTAAGCATGGCAGCAGTGGAGGGACAGTATTCACACATGACAGCTCCAAAGAAAAACTACTGAATTTTTCTAACAGTGTTAAGCAGATACTATCTGCCAGTACCAGGGTCTCTGATTTTCTGTCCATGAAATTCATAGATTTGGGGGTTTTTTTCTGCTTTCCGTCTCTGGTGTTCTGAAACTCTGAGCTCATCTTGAATCTCCATGTTCTGCCTGGTCAGCAGCTGAACCTGGTCTCTCAGTTTGCTGCAGGCAGCATGCCAGCAGGACTCAGTTCTATTGAACTCCTCCTGCACTCCAGCAATCTGCTCTTTTAAAATCTATCAGTGAAAATATAGAAGTTTGCCATGTCATTGCCTGCTCTGAACTAAGCATGCACACCTTACATATCCAGAAGAAAGTATGGAGCCTTTTGTTCTGCTTAAAGGTCTACAGTATTAACATATGCAATTAAAAAAAATATCACATTTGAAATTATTTCAACAAAGAAAAAAAAGACCACTACTTTGCAAACTCCTGTAGTTAAAACAAACCAATTATTACAAAATGAGCAGAGACAAGTTCATGCTGAAGAAAATCATGAAATTCAAACTAATCAAGCAAATAATCAGCATTAAATGTCAATGTTTTTAAGAAAAGGCTAGAATACAAGGTAGATTTTAATGACAAGAATGTCAGGTAATCAGATCTTCATGTGGTTAAAAGGGCACAGGAACAGTTAGATCCTTCTTACAAACAGCAGGGGATTGCAAAGATACTTTTCAACTGAATTGAAAATGAAAGTAATGAAATTTGGAGATGACATTTCCATATGCATCCAGCTCCATTATTTTTGCCTTCTCCTCTCTTTCTTCACCCATGCAGATGCAAACAGTGAGTCCTTTTCCTTCAAGGCACTAATTCTGGGTAGTGCAAAGACAATACTGGTGGAGTTGAGCTAGAAGTGTGCAGTTTGCTCTGTAGTCAAGCAATTGTCAAATGCAACCCTTTCTCACTTTCCCTTCACTTGTGTGTCTGCCCACTTGTTTCCTGATCACATTCTTTTCTTAGCTGTGAGCTGCCTGCTCTGAATTTGGCACATCCAGACATTTTCTAGAAGCAGCAGACTTCTAAAGTTGGGAATTACAGAGATAAATAACCCCAAATGTATTTTGGTTTTATTTTGTGGAAAATTACATTTTTGAACCTGCACTCATTATGTATTTCAGGTGGGGACAAAAAACTAAAACAATTCTATCAAATTCCATCTCTAGAGCTAGGCATAGTCAAGAAACACAACTATTCTCTGGCAAAAATTCTAATTTTTTTTTCTAATCCCAGGTGGAAAGAAAACTGATATTTTAAAATATTGTGCAGAGTACATTCCAAAAACATTTAATCAAAATACTAAAACAGCCTGACTGAAACATTTCCTGTTGAAAATGTGGCTTGTAGACAAATATGCAACATAAGGAGAAAAAGCATTCAATATGTGCATGGTCCAAAAATATGTATCGCAAAAATGTACAAATGAAAAATAAAGAATAGAAATTTTGAACAAAGTACTATGTTGCCAGTTTTAATTGTTCTGAAACTTTTTGATCATGAAAGTAATTTAAATTGCCATTTTGCTGTCAAATATATCAGTTTGGTTTAGACAGCCTTTTGTAGCAAAACACCGTTCCAGACATTTCTGAGCTTTACCATTGCCTAGTCTTTTATTTTATAAAAATATATCTTTCAGCTGCCTCATCTCTGTTATTGGTTTCACATGGCTTACCATTTTTTTCTCCGTTTGTCAGTTATTCTTTTAGAAAATTGCCCCTTAAGTCATACTATGTCTAGCTGTTTTTAATAGGGATAATGGCCACAGATAATCAGACATGATTTTATCACTAAGACTGAAATAAAAGCTTTAAAAAGATAGAATCCCCTAAAGGAATTTAGAAGAAACCATAATAAGTGGCTTGGGGATGTTATTAGGCAGATTAGATTGTTAGACACAGGGCTAGATATCATAAAAATACTTCAAAACCAAAGATCAGGATAGTTTAAAGAAAAAAATAATAACAAATGTTCAGCACAGGAATTAGAATGATGGGCATTAACTGTGTTGCACTTGGTACAATGAGTCCTAATATTTACAAGTAGGAAAATTCACTATGCAGGAGTTGGAAATTCTTCAAGAGTCAGCTCAGCTGAGCAAATCAGTACAAGGAAGCATGAAGAATATGAGAATATTTTAATGTCCTTAAAAAATGGTAGGCACAACCTAATTATTTTTCTTATACAAAAGAAAGGGATGTACATTTACAACACAAACCAAGGCAGTACCTTATTAAAATTAAAATCTTCATGGTATATCTAACCATCCTAAAGAAGTGGCATGAATAATTTGCCATGTGTGGCATATGGAAGGATTCAGGTAAAAACACAGGATGTCTGTATGGAAGGATATCTATTGATAAGAACTGCATATTTATTCTACGTAAGACAGCTTACTTGCATTTCTTCTGATTTCACATTCTCCAGTGACTCTAGCTGTTCCTTTGAACTTGGTCTGGGCAATTTTTTCTTTCTGCAGCAAGTGAGCCTGATCTTTATTGTATTCCAAAGGGTGAGTCAACTCCTGGCTCCTGACAGTCTCGAGCTGGTCTATTCATGTTGTGTTCACAAGATAAACAAAGAATATGAAATTGGCATACGAGACTGTAATGAAGGACTGCCTTCAAATGTTCCTTCTTTGGGCATGATCTTTGGAGGGCTTGGGCATGTCCCTCGTATGCTGATACTGCTGGGAGGGGCAGCCAGTTACCAGCACTTGAGGTCAAAATTGAGATACTTCCTCCCTGGGAACACTCATGCATGCGTTCAGTGGCAAAATTTGTTCTATTTAGCAGCTGGAAAGAATTCTAATGGAAATTTTTGACCATGTAATGACCATGAACTTAGAGGCTTTTAAACACGTTTTGTATTCAGATAGCTAAATTAGGGCAGACCTGTAGAAGGCACAGCTTGTTACCTATCGGTGTATCTGTGAAGCCCTGCAATCATGCAAAGCTGGGGACTGGGCTGTATTTTCATCTGCCCAGTCATTACTACAAATCAGATTAGTCATGGACCTAAATGAAACAGGCTAAAGTATTTACTTTCCACAGGTAAATATGCTCCGAGAGTTAAATGTGGGTGTTCAGTAGAGATTTTGCCTTTGAACTCAATGGCTCAAATCATGACTGATCTGGAAATGCACTTAACACTCAGAAACAGGGGAAGAAGACACATCTCTACACATCCTCAAACAGAGCTTATTTATATAACTTCTTAGTTAATTTTTAACCTGACATGAAATTATTTGTTAGCTTCCTGCTAATAAATAAAAAGTGAGCTTCCAGCTCTCTTCATGACATACAGCCACCATCTGTCCTTCACTATTACTTAAAAAGAAACATGAACTACAGGAGGCAGCTGTGACCTCATGTTTCCCTCTCAGCAATGGACTTTAGCACCTCAGGAGCAAAATGTGAAAGTTCTCTTCTTTAGCACCTCAGGAGCAAAATGTGAAAGTTCATACTAAGAGAAAAACAAGCTCCCTATATCCTGCTGCTCTTTGTAATTAATTACCTAATGTTGTTGTTGTTGTTGCTTTCTATTCTAAATAAGCTTGCTAATATTTTGCTTAAAAGCATGATGGAGAAAACCCCAGCAACAGTCAAGATAAGTATTAATTCCCCTCAAAATACTCAAATTAAATGAGCAAATAGAGCCCCTGTGTGATTATGTCCAGCCTACCACTCCTCCATATCCAGCCCAGTTACTCTGAAGTACAATGCACTACAACAAAAGCAAGATGCAAGATCTGTGTATAATCTTTTCCACCACAGACTGACCAGTACTGTGTTAAGTCAAGGTTAGAAAACAGGCCCTGCCCTGAGGAAATACAATAGCCAAGGATACCAGGAGCACGTGCCACACTTCTTTGGAGCCGCTGACAAACAGTTCATAACCCAGCTATAAATTACAAATAGGCGCTAGCTGCAGAACACAGATAGAAAATACATTAAAAGAGGTAAGCACTTTGCATAAACTGAAATTCTTCCTTGCATGCCAGGCATACCTCTGCATGAGGCAAATTGAGGCAGGGCTGCCTGTGAGGCAAGAACATACATGAAGCAAAAGTCTTTTTTCCAAGACAGGATTTTTCAGAGAGATGCAGGTGGAAAAAATAAACCAACCACCAACGCACTGGCTGCTGCCGTTGGTCCAGAAAGCACGCAGATTCCATACTATAAGGAAATTGTGCATTAAAAATAGCAAACATGCTGCACTTGTTGGAGGAACAAGCAAATAACCATCACAGAATCCTTTGGGTGACACCAAGTTCCAGCAGAACAACCTCAGTGCTGCAGGGGCGGAGCCACAGGCTGATGCCTTGACCACTGTCCAGGCTTTCTTAGGCGCCAGATACACACAACACACTACATCCCAACTGGTTTACCATCTTGCTTGTAGTATTTGTGCCTGGAAAGGTCTGAAAACAAGTACTTGGAAACAAAGGAATGGATAGGTTTGGGCAGGTTCAGGCATGTCGCGCCTGAACGGAGAAAAAAGGATTTTCATTGCTTCCAGCGAGCGCAAGTTGTCACGCAGAGCAAGTGAACTGTTATCAATGGGCACTCATCTTGTGCTCCTAACAGGGTTACTGATTTAAAAATGCAAAGCAGATTCTTGGATTGCATAAATCAGCACAGGCCCAACACAGCCAGGGAGGATAAGCTGCCTTTTGCAATTAGTTTTAACTCATAAATTTAAAAAAGCGGGTGAAAAGATGTATACATTATATTGGGCAGGCATTTTTGGATAAACATCTGTGTGTAAATGCTAGGGGCTACTAGGCTAATGACATGAATAAATCCATGCAAGTTCTTTTAAAAATAGGCATTATTATGAAAAAGTCAAAGTAATTGCATTGGTAAGGCAGCACGGTCAGCAGGCAGAGAATACAGTGCTGGCAGAATTTGGCACTGCAGTAATTCTGTACCAGTACATCACTCCACAGTCAAAATTTACAGCAGTAAAAGTAAAAGCAGCACCTAATTTAATTAGTAGTTTCATGAACTGCCAAATCCCACAATTACTCACAACTGGAACACCTGTCATGGTCAGCTAGAGATCAAAGAAGGATCTTTAATGGAACCATTAATTTTTAAGACAGTGAAAGCTGAAAGACAGCTTTAGAAGAAAATGATACAAACCAATAAATGCAAAATAGCCTTTTGCACTATTCCCATCATCTTTGAAATGAAAAAAAAAATGGACAGCAGATCTGAAAAATAATTTCTTACTTTGCATAATATACAAAAAAATCAAAATCAATAAATTATGCTAATTTTGTACCAGTTAAGAACTAGGTTTGAAATGCAAAGAGGAAAAGAATCTCTCCTATGTTTATAGTAGATGGCACCTACTAATTTCTAACAGATTTCATCACATTAAAAATGCATATTTGATTTGATTGTAAGCAAGCTCAATTTTTATTAGAGGCATTTGTACAGCCTACAATTAGTGCTGTGAAGGCATTTCCATTACAAACCCCATAGTTCCAAAATTATTCGTTGTAGGGATTTTGTGTTAAGAAATTATTTTTCTTCCATGAAGCTGTAAACAAAAACTAAACCAAACTAAAACTTTTACAGCATTTAGTAATTACAAATTACAAAAGCAACTCTCTTGAATTTTCAACTCCTTAAATTTATATGGTGTGAAACATGTCCTCAGTCTGATCTAAAGATTAATATTCCTGAAATAAGAATGCTGTTGGCATTGATGTGTGCTCTACACTTTTTCTTAACCTCAGAAATATGTGCTACCCTGATGTGAATGTGAGAAGTTTATCCTTTGTCAGCGGCCTGATTATATAGAAAAAAAGTTAGCCTGAGTTCTTACTGTTTTCACTGTAATCTGGAGATATTCAGCAAATTATGGGAAGTATTTGGCTTTACTCAGCTTTAGACCCAAACTGCAGAAGTGTTTTGAGAGCTGGCCTCCTTCAGTGAGGTGCTTTACTATTAATCTAGATGGCCAAATAAGTGTTTCAGTTCAAAAACAGCACAGATGCCCCTGGAAAGAAGCTAGCTGGTAAGTAAGAATTTAGCAGCCTGATTTTAAGGATTCTAAAAGAAATATTTTCCTCTCTGCACACATAAATCAGTTTCTTATGTATACAGATTTACCTGCAAAAATGCATTGCTTCCTCATGTTCTTCTCTCGCCATCAGTGAAGGGGTCAGTGAAGGGGTTCTTCTGTAGTGTCCATCAGTCTCTAATCCTCTGCTGAGGATGTTCTGGCTTTCTTCTGGACGGGTATCTATGATAATACACAGAACTTTGTGAATATTTATGAACCCTCACTATGCTTTTAAAACCACAGGCTGCATAAGTGCAGTAAGTTTTGTTGCTTAATCGATCAAAAAGAATTAATGTATTTTGCCTAATTATGCAAGTATTCCATTCCCATAGGTCTTAGCAGCGCAACCCAAGCCGTACAAATTCAGTAACAGAAACAGATCTGAGTGAATATTAGTGTCAGTAGCTGAACTCCTTTTTAGGAATGTGAATGCCACGTGATGATTCGACTTTAATATGAACATAACTTTCAATGAGGCCTCAGGAGCCCTTTTTTAACAGCAGTCTGACAGGAAGTACATTGTGCTTAGTAGATTGTGACAGAGCAATTGAGAGCCATCAGCAGTGAATATTTCTGCCCTGGTGATTATTGCAGACAGGAGAACTTATTCGGACTGATCTTACATAAAGAGAAAGCCAATGGGTTTAGGATGAGGAGTCAGTGTGTGGGAAGTCCTTCAGTGGAAACTAGGAAAAGTCAAGAACCTGTTTAATAAAAAGGACTAAAGCCTGCTGAAGCAGGATACCATTTCATTACCAAAAGTAAGATCACTGGGCCCAAAGGTGAGAAACATTGATTGACCAAAAAAACTGTACAGTAAGGATTTTTCCTGGATGGATGGAAGATGTTCTTAGGAAATTGTAACCTGTCACTGATCTGAGGCTTTCTGTGTCTTAGGAGAAAAGATTTAGCTGAGAGCATTCCCCTGGCTGCAGTATGCCTCTGTTCCCTTGGTCAAACTAGGAGAAATGACCCCAGTAATTCACACCAGCTCTTCTGGAATGCTTGCTGCCTTCTTTTAAAGGCTTCTGTTTAATTTTTCTGAGCCTTGTCATGCCCTCCCTTTGTTTCAGAAAAACCTTTTGAGGTGTTAGTTTTGGCTCACTCTGGAAGAAAATAAAATTTAAATCCTGACAATCACAGACAGAATCATTCTCCAGACAGGAAGATATTTACAATAACTGAAAAAACCGAGACACCAGAATCCTGGGTATGGATAGCTGAGTACATAAGAAACAGCCCTGGCATTACAGGGAAGGTGCGAGAAGTACCTTTTTAGAAGCAGTCACTGTGTGATGCCTCCATTCACCCATTTGTTAGAAGAGTCAAAGGGTTAAGATGGTGCTAAATGTCTATATGATAGAAGATAAGAAAAGTTGTACTTCTTTGCTTTCAGGGAAGTTCCAGTAGTTTTTACAACATGACACAGAAATACATCATTTTGAGATGTTATTTTGCCAGGGACACATAGAGAAAATTTCTAAGTGATGAAACAAGCATCTTCCAAGTCACCAAGCTGAACCAAATGCAGAGTCTGACACCTAGAGGTGTGAGGCATAAGCTCATCTCAAACTGTACCCACGGCAAAAAGCAGAACACTCTCACTGCACTTGACCTTTGTACAAAACCTGTATTTGGAAATGCCCCCGTTCTCACAGCAGGGGCACATGAGAGACCAGTTATTATGGAGCAGACAGAGTCAACCTTGATGTCTAATTTAACTAAGTGTCTTGAGACCTGGGCACAAACTACGACCCAGAAAATAGGTGGAAACAGAGGAATCCCGTGGGAAATCATGAAGGAATGGATTGTGACTGAGTAATACAGCCCTTTTCTTTTTCACTTTGGGGAAAAAATCTTCCAATATCACATGAAAGAACAGTGGAAAAATGTGCTACCATGTAATGAACCAAAACAGAGCCCAGACAAGATCTCTGTGAGAATTTGTCAAAAAAAAAAGTGAATACACTGATGGCAACAGTACCTGCTGCTCCTTCTGCTGCTTTTCTATGAGATGATGGTCTGTTTTAAGTTGCTCTTCAACAAATTTTTCAGAAGTCTTCTGTCTAATACCAATTGCTGGTGTGATTTGCCTGGGCAAGGAACAAAAAGGGACTTATTTGTAACATTCTTTAGTTAGTTTTCTTTTGATAATTTGTATGGAGGTGATATGGAGTTTAGAACTGTAAACGGTCTCTGCAATTCTTTTAAAATGTGAAGATTGTTAGTAAAATATCCCTATTGTGTGAATCCAACTCCCACTTTAAAACATCCTGTCTAGACCAAGCATTAATTTTACTTTCAGCAAGCAACATTTTTTTGGCTGGTATCAGTCGGTCCTTAGAAATAGGTAAAAAAATAGTCAAAAGGAAAAATATTTCAGTCATTTTCTTCAGACTAGAGTTAATGGCAGTCACAAAGAACTCACCATCTCTCTGATAGAGTGGCTTGATCTAGATGGTGAAGAGTGATAGAGTAGGAAAAAATCACGTCCAAAATGTTGTAGAGGGCCAAAATGAAAGCTGGCTCAAAATGAAGTATAGTACAACATAGATGAACATATTTCAAAGGAAATGTTCTTGAGCCTTAATTTAGTCACTTATTAACAACTTCTACTAAATATTAAAATTTTCTATGGTTAATAGAAGTGTTGGTTGTGCAGCACATCATTGTCCTTCCTGCACTCCATCTCTATCCAGCACCACTGTACCATGGATAGCCTTTTGATATGTCAGTCTGTCTCTGTTACCACACCATGAGCTAATAGTATTAGATTTGTAGGGAAAACTCTTGCTAAAGAGGACTCAACATTAGGCAATACTCATTTCAGTGAAGCTTGCTTCAAACCAAATATAACCTGGTGCCATAGTGAAAATGTCATGAAGAGCTGGAGAACATTCTGTGCTTTAGTTTCATCCAGCTCATGATAACATCACAATGTGAACCAAAGCACAGCAAGTAGGGGTGACTGGGAGACAGACTTCAGAAGCTCACGGCTGATCAAAAATGCATGCATGGACAGGGCCACTTGCCCAGACATGCATATGGTCCTGCCACATCTTCCCAGAGCCTTCTACTCTGGAGGTCCCTGTCTTCCTTCTCTGTCCAACTCCCATATGGTTAACACACGAAAATTCTCATGACATTTGCTCTCAGTCTGTGCTTTCCTTGAAGTTTGCTGCTTTTTTTTTTATACTTGATGAAAGGCTTGGCATGCTAAACACCTGCTGCTTCTATCTGCATCAGCTGAGGAAAGATAACTCTGAGCATTTTTTCCATCACCAGTGCCAGCCCACCCATTCTTGCGCATCATGAGCAGCCCCACAGTGTCTTTGTGCAGTGTAGTGGTGAACCAGATCAGAAAAGTGATCCAACTTAAATGTTACACTTCTCTCCAGATAATTTTAACAAGGGTTATTTCACTGTTCAATATATAGGGGCATAAAAATTGGCCTTGGCACAGCTGAAGAGGCAGAACAAAGACAGGGATAAATGAGCTGCCATCATAAACTGATAGCCACTGCAGAAGTGATGGGATATCAGTAGATTTTATCTCTCCCTGCCAACTTTTGCCTTACTTCTGTGCTTTGAAGATCACAGTTACAAAACCATGGATCCCATTATACAGAAGTAGATTAGCTGCCAGGCCACAGACCTGCCCAGTTTTTGCCCACACACACCTGCCACTCTCAAGCAAAGAAAGGAGCTGTTGCGTTGCATACATAACACAAAGAGTATGTATACCATCAAGGAAAATACATGTTTGCAGCTTGACTGACTGACTAAGATAATTTCTCACCTGGCTTCTATATTTCCAGTCTCCATCTTCCCTTTTATGCCAAAGTGAGATGAAGAAATCTCAAATCTCCTCCTTTAGTTGTTCTCCTTGTTCTTCTTTAGCAGCATAAAAAGTTTCGGAGAAACTCCTTTCTTTTAACTGACTGCTCTCTAAGCAGCAGGAAAAAGGGCAATGTAAACAAAGCCTTTACAGAATGAATAAGTTAAAACTAAACACCTTAAAATAATTAGAAATGTTTGTATTTTCAAAAACATACACAAGGTTTTGATTTTTGAAAACATTTTGCAGAATACAATTTAATTAAGTAGGTGGAAGGATGCAACCTGTAGGAAAAAAGAGGCTTTTGATCCTCAAATCTGGTGCTGGAATCATGGAAAGGATAAACGGTAAGATGCGTGTTCCCTGCCTATAGAGATTTGTAGTGCTTGCTTAATGTGCTCACTACAGAATGTGGCAGTGAAGGCACTGCTAGACAGTTCTGAACGACTTGTGTGTCTATGATTATGTGACTTGTGAGCCAGTTCATTAAACAGTTTAATAAGCAGTATTTGTACACATGAGAGTTTCTAACCAGGCATTTTATATTCTATTTCACAAAATTGCAAATGTGTGCATCTTCCTATTGAAGCTTACTGTCTATGTTCACCACAAGAAGGCAGATTCTACTTCAATTAATATTTCTTCTGGGTGTCAACTAGTGGTAAGTTGCTCTTTTAGGTCAAGTTAGGGCTGACAACTGGAGCAAAAACCTTTACTTGCTCACTCATACCACACACTGTTGCTGTTGCAGGAACTATATAACTCATTTAATCATGTAAATACAGCCAGTGCTGTTGAAGTCCTCTGCAACACACACCAAATATCCCTGAACATCTCCAGTCCCATAGCAGACAAGCAGTGCTGTTTCTGCAGCCTTCCTCTGCCTTGCACCAGAACGTGGCTGAGGAGGCAGAGGGGACACAGTAGGTTGACAGCACCAAGAGATGCAGAACCCACATGTCCCTTCTCACATGTCTCACATGAGGGGCTATGCCACCTCCAGAATGCTTTAATAGGAGAGGTGCCCAAGCTCTTTAATTTTCAACTATTGCTTCCCCGTGCAAGGCAAGAGCAATGTGTCCAAGCAGCTGTGTAATTCACTTTTCTTTTTTCTCTTTTCTTTTCTTTTCTTTTCTTTTCTTTTCTTTTCTTTTCTTTTCTTTTCTTTTCTTTTCTTTTCTT
>VXAX01002194.1:396289-455680 GCA_013399835.1 Leptocoma aspasia
AATACATATATAAATATATACATAAATATACTTCTTGGTTACATAGATTTTATGAAGAAGCCATATACAAATAAACCTGGAGAGAAATCTCTACATATAAAGATACTTGCCTCTGCAGTGGACTGCCTCAAGGTGAGTGCAGTTCTTTTCCATAGTTCTGCTTAATCCCTGGCAATAAAGTTTATATGGAATTTTCTGGGTGGAATGAGGATCAATTTACCTATTGGCCAGTGCAGCAAAACCAGTACCTCCCTAAGACAAAACTAGGCATTGTTAACTGAGTATAAGCAGGGAGATTGGACCAGCTGACCCACTGTGGTCCCTCCCATCCTTACCCATTCTATGACTCTGTAATAATTTAACCCAAAAAGAGAATAGCAATTAAAAGCAGCTTGAGAATGGATTTCAACCTTTTTCTCCTATTGTTCATTTCTATAAATTAATCCTAAACAGAAGAGGAATTCACCAAACAACTCCCAGAAAATGAGCCTGAAATGGACCTGTGATGTTTTGTCCATTTTATTATATGTTGCCATGTCTCAGAAGAAAAGAAATTTACAGGTAAAGTGAAAAAGGTGCAGAAATTTAATTCTCTGGAGACACTACTATCTGCTATGAGGAGAAAAAATATTTCTGCTTACTGGACAATACTCTCACATCTGATGGAGAAAACTGAAGTAACTGGTAAATTGTGCTGATATAACTGGGTTCAGATCCTGTTACACAAAGAAAACTCCAGCCCACAATGAAAAAAGATCTGACCTGAGGAAAAAGTAAAACATGTGACTACATTGTGCTCTGTGATATGATTCTCTTCATTCAAGCTGTAAAGAAACTTTGATTACATCTACAAAGTAAGAACATCTATTTAAGGTCTGACGTACGTGAGCATCCTTTTGATGTAAAATGACAAAACCCTAAGACAGTACAGATACATTATATTTTCAGACACTTTGTGCATGTTGTAAACCACTAGAGGGAAATCTTGCACCAGTCTGAGTGTGCAAGTAAACTAAAATAGAAGCACACAGTTGATTTATAAAAATGAAGCTATGAAAATAATTTTAGACCTAAAAGAAATGTGTGCTCTCTGAAGAAATCTTAAGGGATTCTTAGGAAAGTAGCAGGGTCTCACAACAAGTTATGATATTAGATGTGAAATTTCAAAAGTTTGTACTCAAGAAACATTGGTACTTTTGTGTATCCTATGGGCTACTAAACTCAAAATGAATCCTGAGCTTGGGATGAATTTGGGGCTAAAAAGCCAAAATGGTTTCCAAATACATCCAAGCATCCACACTTGCGTCAAGAAGACAGCAACAAAGATTTGCAGACGGTTTTTAAATTGGAGCACTTTTCCGTTTCTGAACTAGGTGATAGCACATAATTGACTCAGTTGTTTTATACCATGGCATCCACTTTTCCATCTTGAGTGAAGTTCACCTTGAGTGAAGTTCCCAAGAAGAATGTTTTCCCTGTGCACCTACACTGGCCGTAGCAGACAAAAACAGCAATAATGTAGGTACAGCTCACCACAACAAAACTGACTTTCTGCCACTTACCACCAACCCCTACTTCCTGTGCATGATGGCTTTCCATGAGCAGTATTGCTTTGACAGCTGGACCCTTGGTTGTTAATTAGGTAAAGATATTTTAGAACCTCACCCTAACATAATTTTCACACAATGCTTATGCTTATCTGCATAAGCTTAATGAGTTTCTGCAGAGTTGTATCATTAATACAAAAAATAATTTGTACCTTTATGAAAATAAAAAGAAAGAACAGAAAAAGTGAACAGGAATTAAATAATCTAGTTCGAGCGATAAAGCCATCTTAAAACCATGATCTCCATGTCTTTCTTCAGTAACATGTTTTAAAGTCAAATTACAAACCAGCAGATATTTATAGAAAACTTGAGCGGGGTGAAAATTGTTTAGAGAGCACAACAGCAATTAGAAAATATTTTTAATGAATGCTGCCTCATGCAGCCTAAGTCAAGAACAAGAGGTTAATGAAAACAAAGTAGAAAATGTTTCCTGCATTGACAAGTCTGTTAAAAAACCCCTGTTTTTATGAAAATCCCAGAGCGCACAATACTTTCAATTACAAACACTGTGCTCATGCCAAATTAACTCCAACGTAAAAAGTACACCGGGTTCTTCGACCTCTGCTTTTACTATTAGTAGGTCTGCTGATATGGTTCTTTCTTATAAGAAGTTGTTTTTGAAGTGTAAACCCAACATATATATCCACTGGTCTGAAAGTACCATAGACTACAAAAATCTTCTGAACACAGTACTATTTTTACCGCTGTTGTTATGAGCTGAATCCAGTTTAAATTTGAATCAGAAAAATAAATACAAAGCTATTATAATTTTCTATTATAATCTTATGAGAAAGATTGTTAAAATACATTATAATTCACCTGTAATACATTAATAAGACTCTTTTAATTTTCATAAATAAGTCTCTCTTAGAAATCAAACTATCAACCATAAATACACATCATTCATGCATTCTACCCAACAGTACATTTTCTGTATCTTAGTATTATCATGGACTAAAAGCAAAACTTCATCTCATACCTACAAGAAATTCATAGGTTTAAATCTGAATAGCAGAAAGATGAGCAAAGAAAATCAAGAACAGCAGTTAAGAGTTCCATAATGGCTCCATATTTCTGTAAAACTTTTTCAGAAATCACAGTAAAAACAGTATCTGGACGATCTAATCCAGGTGAAGAAACAAACAAATGAAAAAAAATCACCAATTTTCTGATCATTAGAAAGCTTTTTACTTTATCATTCCTGACCACTAAATAGGACTAAGCACAAATTCTTCAGAAATAATACTACCATGTTTAGTCCCAAAGCATCATGGCTGTCTGTGGTTGGCATAAATCCAGATCACATATTTTGAAGAAAACTTTTATTTCAGTGTTCAGCCACTGCTTCTTATGGAAGAAGCTGTTGTTCTCTACTTCCCCTAATCCTCCATGAATCATAATGTTATAAATTAATTCCAGTTGTTACAGATTAAACACATTAAATACATTTTATATATATTATTACATCAATTTGTATTGACCTAAATAAATGTCTGGGAATGATAAAGTACAGTAAAATGAAATAAGAGCTTCCAAAACTTTTGGTAGAAGAATACTAATTTAACTTGTTTAGCTGAGCCTAATATATATAGGCCAAATTGATAATATAATTGATAATAGTTCAATATATATTTCTAACAAAAAGGCAGTAAATGTAAATGAAAGATGAAGATTTTATTAGAAATATGAATAATGCTTTTTCGCTTTTCAATTCAGGTTAGGCAATGGCGTTCATTCAGCCAAAAATGAAGAAATTGTTTTAAGGAACTCATCACAAAAGGAACTGAGCTGTGCTCCAAGCGGTGAAGAGAACAACACCGCTCAGTGGTCACATCATTACCACCAGGTCTTATGTCATTCATCCACAGTAGAGGAGGTGCCATTTAATTTCCTCTTCAGCCTGAAGGGCATGCAGAAGAGAAATAAGATCTGGTGTAGAAAAATTTGATGGTGAAATTTTCACCTTTTTTTTAGCTGTACTTTGCATAGATTGTCTCAAAAAGTCTATGAGTCCTTAACTCACAAATGGTAACAGAGGATTGGTACCCCCTGCCATAAGAGGCAGCTGGAGGGAATACCCTGATTACTTGGCAGCAGCATAAAAAAGTAGTTAGGAACCACTTTCAGTGGTTTTGTGAAATCATTTCCTTGGCATTTTTTATAGTATCTGAACACTAACCAGAAATGTCAAAATATTTTAGATGCTCCATGAGACAAACTGTTTTGACGATTTGAAACTGTTATCATTTTCACTTAATCTGAAACTCTTTTTTCAATTGTGTTCAAATTTTTAAAGCTTCAAATATTATCCCTTGCTACTTCTGTAGCAAGAAAATTTCCCCAGAATTTCCACAATTATAAATAACAAGATTGCCCCACAAAGATCCAAAGCAGAGTTATATCTGTTATCTACTTAACCATCATTAATAACCTTCCATAGCAAAATGTTCTTCTCTAGACTGTTTTTTTAAGTTTCCCTTCAGTTTCCACTCATCATCACTAAATGCTATCTACCTTGGCGTATAATTTTCATTTACTTTCCTTTGCTTTTCCTTGCTAGAAGCAAGGCACAGATGGCTTTGATCTTATCTGTCCATTTTGACTCTCTTGCAGGCTCACCAGTTTATAGTGATCACTCTTCTAGAAATGTAATATATAAATAGAAGGGACACCACATGAAATTTAAATTTCACCCTGTGAAGGAAGTTGTCATTTATTGTGGGGAGAAGAATAATAAACCAGGCCCATTTTCATGATCATGGATGTCCGAAAACAGATTTAGCTTTTGACTGTCTGCACTGAGGTATTATGCCTTTATTTAGCAGTGTGCACTGATGACCTATGTCCTTCTGAACTGCTAGAACAGGAAGCATTCAAGCAGGGCCACCATGTACCCACCTAAAGCAGAATGGAACCTGCTGACAAGAGTGCCCTTGCACATCCAGCCAATACCACAACCCAGCCCCAGTCCCCAGATGGAGGAAGATATGAATCGACTTCTCGAAGCTTATCAGCCACATCTTCTCTGTGTAAGACATGATGCAACGCTGCATATGTCCTTCGCTCTTTAAATGTGGTTGGAAACAAGAACCTGTGCAAAACCAAGTGTTATCTTTCCAAAAACCCCAGATGGAATACCTGCAACAACAACAACAAAAAAATCTTACCATATGTTTGTCATACACACCTACCACAAAAAGTGAAAATCATAATAAATGCAGTATGCATAGTAAGCTTTGAAATGTTGCTCTATAAGCATTAAAAGGAACACCAAGTTCCCAGACTCCTCTAAATCTGTGCTCTTTTCGTGCCCTAAACTACCAATATCAGCCCCAACTCATGAGCTGGTTCTGCTGACATGGCCACCAAATGAATGATGGAATATCTGGGAGCCCATCGGCCACATGCACTGGCCAGCCTGCCACTGTGGCCATCTCCTTCTGGACATTGAGCAGAGTAATCCTTCTCTTCCACTACTTTTGCTCTGAGCCTGCCTTTCTCTTTTACCTTATGGTAGATTTCACAAAAAATGTCAAGTAGGTATTACATCGAAATTAAATTTCTGTCTACCCACCCTTCCATCCTGTTTGTGTTGCCTTCAAAGTGTGTAAGAAAGCCAGTATCCCACTGTCTGGAGTTGTGGTTCTCCCTGCACAGCAGTCCTTTGGGAGATGTATTTATTGGGTTTGTGAAGTCAGATTTTGGTAGTGGGGGAGCTTTGAGGGTGGCTACTCTAAGAAACTGCTAGAAGCTTCTCTCACATCCAACAGAGCCAATGTCAGTTGGCTCCTCCAAGATGGACCCACTTCTGGCCAAGCCTGAGCCCATCAACCATGATAATAATGCTAAATAGGAAGAAAAAAAAGCCCATCAACCATGATAATAATGCTAAATAGGAAGAAAAAAAAGTTATTGGTACAGAAATAATTGCAGCAGAGAAGACAGGAGTGAGAATATGTGGGAGAACCAACACTGCAGACACCAAGGTCAGCAAAGAAGGAGCGGGAGAAGGTGCTCCAGGCACCAGAGAAGAGATACATTTGCAGCTCATGATGAAGACCGTGGTGAGGCAGGCTATCTCCCTGCAGCCTTCAGAGTTCCACAGGGCTCAGAGATCCACCTGCAGACCCTGGAGGAGCCCCACGTGAGAGCAGGCAGATGTTTGAAAAAAGGTTGTGGCTTTGTGACTCCGTGGGAAGCCCACACTGGAGCAGGCTCCTGGCAGGACCTGCGGCTCTGTGGAGAGAGGAGCCCATGCCACCAGGTTTCTTGGCAGGACTTGTGACCTCACAGGGAGCCCATGCTGGAGCAGCCTTTTCTTGAAGAACTGTAAGCCATAGAAAAGGAGCCACACCAGAGCAGTTTGTGGAGAACTGCAGACCGTGGAAAGAACTCATGCTGAAGGAATTCATGGAAGACTGTCTTCTGTGTGAGGGACTCCAGGCTAGGGCAGGAGAAGGACTCCTCTTCCTGAGGAGGAATTGATGGCAGAAACAACATGTGGTGAACTGACTGTAACCCCCATTCCCATCTCCCTGCTGGCTGTGGGGAAGGAGGTAAAGAATCAGGAATAAAGTTAGGTCTGGGGAGGAAGATGCGTGGGGGAAGGTGTTTTTAAGATCTGTTGTATTATCTTGCTCTGATTTTGACTGGTAATAAATCCAATTAATTTCTCCAAGTACCATGATAGCAATCAGTGAGTGATCTCTCTCTGCTCTTATATGAACTCATGAGCCTTTCATTACTTTTTTTCTCCCCTGTCCAGCTGAGGAGGGGAGTGATAGGGAGACTTTGGTGGATGCTTGGCAGCCAGACATATTAAGCCATCACAGGAATCCACCATGTCCTCTACCCCCATCTTTCCTAGGGACAGAGCAGTCATTCGTGGCAATATTTTGGCTGCACCTCAAACAGGACTTCTGGCAAGGCCTTGGCACCAGAGAAATTTGTGCTCCAAGTGCTGTTTTAGTCCCACATGTGTACCATATTCCTCTTCCTTCAGCAGAACTTCTCTCCCATATTGAGGAGCAGCTGGGTACATTTCTTACACTTCAATGTCATTTCCAGGGAGCATTTTACCCTCACAAAATCCAGCAGCCCAGAAGCTGTGCTGCTCCTGCCTGAGGCAGCTGTCCCACACCACCACTTCCAGCCTGCCTGGATCCCTCACAGCCACGAGGGGCTGGCGACCTGCGAGGCCCCAGGCTGTGCCCTCTCTCTGGGGAAAGCCCAGGTCTGCAGGAGCCTGCTTTGTTCTCTTTCTCTGCCCTCACCCCCAAGGCAGGATGCTCTTTCAGCCAGGAACCACTTCAGGAAGGCTCTGGCACACTTTCCCTGCCCTCTCCCGGGGTCCGTCAGCAAGTCACCGCTGGTGGGACAGTGTTGGTGCCCGGTCAGTGACTGTCCCTTGGCTGCTGTCTGGCCCCCAAACCCCGTTGGGGCAGTGTTTGGGTTGTTCAGTGGCTGAAGGCCAATGCAGGCATGGCAGTGGGGTGGCAGGAGGTGGGGGTACACTTTGGAGCCTTGGGAGGTTCTGCCCAAGAGCCACTGCAGCTGCTTCAGCTCTGAACTTCCCGTTCTGGGGCACGGTCCCTCAGGGAGCCCCCGATGGACAGACTGTTCGGATGTGACAGATTTTGCACAGAGTAAAAGATTGTTTCATGGCAACACACATAGCAGAGAACTCTCTTATATGAGGGGATTTTTTCCTTTTCAGTTACATTTTTTATTTGCTGAATTCTCTTCCAAAAAATTGTCATTGCTATGTACAGCAAATGCATGCATCTGTATTTACATAATTTTCTATCATATTTTTGCAAAATTGCTATGCAGTTATGATAAATATATGCAATCTTTATCATATCTGGTACTGATATTTAAAAACTGACACTGCAGTGGAAACAAGGATGGATTGTACCAGCCAAGGCAGTACTAGTTTCATGTGCCCTATTAATGATTTCCTCAAGGGATCTTCAGCTCCTGCTTCTGTCTGTCTCACTGTGCCACAGTGACTGCAACAGTGGTAAAGCTTACTCAACGAGCAGAAGATCCAGTGAGGATTTGCTGAAGAGTCAAGGCTGGGTAAAAATAACTGCATTTATTATAAATATTCCTATATTCATGGTGAGTCAAATATTGGCTCAGTAAAAATTCTGGCTGAATTAAGTCAGATTCTGCTCTTTTTTTAGATAATAATTTCTAACTAATTTCTGAAACTATATATATGCATATTTGATCTGGTAAATACATTCCTGAGGAATCTTTGCTAGAAGTAGCTAAGTACAAAAAATGCTTCATATTTTATCACCAATCACATTCCAACAAATTGTGTTGAAATAATTGCAGTTTCATACAGTTAGTTGCCTTTTGAAAAGTAGAGCGTGAATTTCAGCTAGAAAGAGGCAACTTTTCACAGAGATATTCATCAGATTATCAGCTTTGTTGGATTCCAGCATCTGAATCCTGTGCCAAACAAAGAGAGGAAACTCTCTAGCAAAGCTTCAGTCTCTGTTCAGAATAGCACTAGGCAAAGGTTTACAAGACCAAGCACCTCAGCCCAGCTACGTCAGCAGTCCTGAGCCTGTTTTTGCATTTTGCAGTTGGCATTCCTTGTCATGCCTTGCTCAAATGCCATCTCTTTGGATTAGTATTGTCACAATGTGACCTGTCTGCAATATAAGCACAGTGGAGAGCTACACCTCAGTAGGATTTCCAGGTAGAAGTAATTAACAGAAACAACATAAATGTAAGGAAGAGCCTAGACATAACCTTATTCATTTACTTATTATTTTGGGGATATTTCAATGTTGTAGGACAGATGAGATCCAATTTCTCCTTACAAAGTGATGAGGGTTCCTCTGTAAGCTTCACTTTCTTTATAATTCCAAGAGAAAGTACTTTACAAGAGCATTAAGAGAAGTGAATAAGGCTTTAGTTTTACACAGGACAGTATTATTACTTTATCTTAATTAATTTCCTGAAAGTAGTTGTAGATCATTGGATCTCCTTTAGAGGCACAGAGATGCTCAGATGACTTGGTGTTACATGCACAGTGACATTGGTTTGGGTTTCTTGGTGAGAAGAGTCCTTCAGTACTAATGTTGTTCAAATTGTATTATATAGTAAAAGATGATCCATTGTCAGTCAGAATTTCACTAGTCTGTCTTGAATGATAAGTATCAGAGTTTGTCCTTGAACTACGTTTATTGTCTTTCTTGTCTCTCTTGCACCATAGGTCCTTCATTAGCTTCACAAAATAACTTCTGAACTTCACTCCAATAAATGCATAGAGCACAGGGTTCACACAACAGTGTAAAAATGCTATGGCTTCAGTGGTATATTTTGCATAAGCCATTATCTTGTCACTGTCACAAGATTTGTCGATCTTGCCCATGTTGACAGCTGTTATGAGAAGAACAATGTTATAAGGTACCTGGCAAACTAGGAAAACAGCTACAATTAATACAATCACACGGATTGCTTTGTTTCTTTTGGAATTCTGAGCTTGTTGTAAGGATTTGACAATGAAGGTGTAGCAAAAGATCATGAATATGAAAGGTATAAAAAATCCAAATGCAACTTGTAGCCACAGCAGCAGCGATTTCAGCATCGTGCTTTCAGACATTCTGTCAAATCTTTGATCACAAATCTCTTTGGTTTCATTGATGGAGAAGCTGTAACTTTCACTGTACAGAAAAGAGGAACTAGAGATTAAAATTGATGATATCCACACAGCCAAACAAATGAGTTTACTGTGTGCAAGAGTCCTTGCCCTGAGTTTAAAAGACTTCGTTGCCTGTACGATAGCAATGTACCGGTCCACGCTGATAAAGGCCAAAAGCAGCATGCCACAGCTGAAGTTGATTGCATAGATACCTCTAGTCATTTTGCAAATGAAATCACCAAAAATCCATTCATCAGCAGCGTAATTCACTGCCCACAGTGGAAGAGTAAGAACAAACAGTATGTCTGCTATGGCCATGTTGAAGAGGTACACGTCTGTCATGGACTTGGCTCTTTCATATAAAGCAAAGGTCATCACCACAAAGATGTTACCAAAGAGGCCGATGATACAAGTCAATGAATATGCAACTGGCAGGAACGTTTTTGTGAAGTTCCTGACTTCCAGCTTAGAACAAGGTTGCATGATATGGGAAGCATAGTCTGAATAATAGTAATCTGCGGAATGAGGGTCTGTCTGTAGAAAAGGAGAACACCAGTTAACACACAGATGTTAATCTTTAATCCCTGTATGGTGGAAACGATGGATAACTGACAACACATTCCAGTTACAAATACATTTAACACTACAGACAAGGCTTGTAAAAACTATCTAGGAAATTTCATAAAATGATACTTAAAATACAAATGTGGAAATAATCCTTTTGGATGTCCCAAAAGCCCTCATATTTAAATGCATTACGCAGAAAGGACAAGTCTGCTGTCACAGAAGACTCTACAGTGTAAAAGTCTGAATTTGAATTAGGGGTCTAGTCCTTCTTTACCATCACACAAGACAAGCAGGCCTTTCTAGCATGTTATGTATTTCATATGAATGTAGCTTGACTAAATCAAGCCCAAAAATTATTACTTCTCTCTACTCAGCTAGACAGGCAATCTATGATAGCTAGCCTGAGACACAAACACCAAACCTGTAGTGAATAATAATAAACAGTGTGCTTTGACAGTGAACTCTGCTGTCAGAAACATCTCTTCAGATTTTCACTCCTGAAATTACAGTGTTTGGATCTGCAGCCTCAAGGAACCGGGTCTTACAGAGTCATCGCTTTATTGTTATACTAATATAATTTGTCAATTAGGTACTTACAAAATTCATTTTGGCAGTGCACTTCTCAGAAAAATATGTTCAGAAGGACCTCAAAATATTTTTCCAAGTATTTCTGAAAAGAAAATAAAGTAGATTGAATCAGGAAACCAGAACAAGAAGTGTGAACAAGCAGAAAAACAAAATTGGAAATGAAACCTACTCAAAACAGAATCTCATCACTGGAGCATGTTAACAAATAACACATTTCTACAAAATGTGCATTTGTAGAAAGTGAATGGCTTTCATCTGTATTATTAAGAGCACAGCTTTATATATTGAAAGTTTATTCATAGGCTAATAAATGATATATGGAAATATGTGACTGCTACTTCACATTGAATTTCCACCACAAGAAATTAGATTAAATTAAATTTTACTTTGAGAACTTCTGTATGACAATGGCAATCCATGCATTGAGGGAAATATGGAAAAAATAAACAGCACTCCCTTAGTATACTTCATAACAGTAATGCAACAATTTACCCTTTTTTCCCCACTGATACTTTATCAGGGTCTCAGTACTTTCAACATCACATTATTTGTCCTTTTTTATTATACTAGTGAAGCAATTGAAGAGTAACAGAATAGTAGCTTCTTATAATGTAAAGGATAGTATACAATGTATGAACAGACTGAGCACCGGTGTTTTGTCTTTGGTCGGTGCACAGATTTACAGTGCAGTGTTCATTGTGCAGTTCAGACAGCACCTTATGAAAAAAAATTGTTTTCTTTATCACTGTGATACCTAACTCTTTTACAAATGAGGCTTACTTAACTTGCACAACACCCTGTGGTGAAGAAGTATTACCACCTTTATTTCCAAGGGAGAATCTGAATAATTAGAGCTAAGTATCCACTTAAGATGTTCCGTTTGAGACTTGTATCCCCCCCCACAACATCCCTTCTAAGACTACTTAAAATTATGAAGGACTTCAACTAGGTAAGGGATTAAATCCATTGACTGTGTCCAGGATCAGACTTCTGCTAGTCAGATCACAGAGTCTAAAGTCACAGAAAAATAAAATGGGGAACATGCCATTGGTAACCACATGTGGGAAGCTGAGCTTAAATAACTTGTTCCACCTCACACGGGAGCTCATGGGCAGGAGATTTCATTCCTTGGCCTTCCCTTGTAAGAGTTCAGTCCTCCCCTTTTTTCCATTAGCTGCTGTCTGAGAACTGCAGCTATCAGCAAGGAAGTAATTTCAGGGACAGGATGATATGAGGTCCCATATTTGTCAAGACTGTGAAGGGAATTTTTGTCAAGAGTTTTTCTGCCTTTTGCTAGTCGTGTTACTAATTGGGAAGAGCACATCGGTCAGCTTTAAGTCTATAAAACCAAAACCTTCTTGTTTGGGAATTACCTAATGTTGAAAACAAAAATTTGTAAAAGTGGGGCAGATGAAGTCCAGATATAATGGGGAAATTGGGGGAGGGAAGGGACAGAGCACTCTCCAAAAACATAATGAAGATGACTCATTTGGGGATGCTGGCTCATGACAGAGGGCTGCAGCTGGGTAAAGGTGTGAACTATATGACATAGCTAAGGCATCACAGCTTATCTGGATTTCCTGCCCTTTAAGCAAATCTTTAACTCTCTCTCCAGCTTTGTCTGCTGGCTTTTCAAAACTGATTTTTAGAAGCTGCAGGAATATGACAGCCTGAAAGTGCTTGAACACCTGAAGCAAGGTTCAAACAACTTAAAGGTGTCTCTCAGAAGTGCAGAGATGTATAGGGCAAGCAGGCAAGTTATGCAATTAACCTGGGTCTGTAGTCCCCTAGCCCATCTTTGCACAATTTTCGTCACTGTCTGCTGCTTTACACTTTCTGATCTCATCCAGCCACACACTCATGACCTTGCTTGGTGTTTCTGTTACCCTTTGTACTTGGTAGCTACAGTAATTCTTCAGATGGACAGAATTAAAGGACTACCTGTCTAGGTTATTATTTTAGAAACTGTTATTTTATTGTTGCAAGAAAAATACCATTCTAGGTGTCTGTCATTAATGTCTTTTTAAGACCTACATGGTTAAAGTATACAAAGATAGTCTGACAGCATATCTTCTCTCTAAAAGTCACTCTTTGTTCCATTTAGACAAAGCCATCCTGAAACATGAGCATAACATACAGAAGGAAGGTGATTGGGTGAGGGCATTTAGAAGAAAGAGAGGCATGGGTATTTCCTGCAGCCTGAAAGGAGGGCTAAGTGGGGAGATCTCTTCAGGTGATCACTAAGAAAAGGCTCTTTAGTTCGCAGAAGAGCTCAGCAGAGATCGTATGGGGAATGACAACCACTCATCACAGAAGAGATGATGATCCTACAGGATCCTCCCTGATCCTACAGGAATTCGAAAAGGCATCACCAGCCACACATTTATTCACAAAATAACTTCTACTGTCCAGCAGAAGCTTCCTGAGGATGGTTAGTATGAGAGTTGTAGCAAAGGACTCAAACTGAAATCAGAATTGCAGAGATCAGATTTAGACCTGATTTAAATCTCTTGAGCTGACTTCCTTTTTTGAATTTGAAACAGCATTCGCAGAAGTTATTAAAAAGATGCACTGGCTGCTGAGGAAGTTGAATCATAACTCTTATAAACACAATTTCCTTTTCAATTTAAATCTTTCTAACAGTGTTCCAGTAGGCACCCGTATAATTTATAATCTGTGTATTTACATCTTTATGTAGCATTAATGTATTAGGTAAATATAAAAATAAATTTTCATATATATATATAAAGGTGGTGTGTCCTAACATTGGTTATGTACTACATATGGGTAGTACAAGTCTGTACACGTGCACTCAAAACAACCTATGTTCTGAATATTTAATATATAAGCATTGAATTTTTGAGCTTAGTATTTTTGCACTTTATCTACATCATCACATTTCTTTTCACTATGAAAGCAGTGTGTGAGTACTCAAACGTAAGACTAAACCACAATCTTAGGAACAAATATACTATTTGAATTATACAAAAAAAAAAACAAAACACAATTAAAAAAGACAGACCGGAGGAGAAAGACATAATTCTATGAATAAAAAAATTCAGTCATTAAGTACTTTTAAGAATAGTCCACCCTTGTAAGTAGAATCCTGCTTGCATGTTCAGTTTAATACATTTGCCACACATATACACGGATTATAGATTACCTGTTTTATTTTAGTACTTACCCGCTTTGAAAATTGTCTGAAGGCCAGATGAAAGAGGATGTGTGATTCTTTTAAAGTCTGTTTTGGCTGCCTCAAGCACATTTACCATCAGCCTTAACAAGAGTACACTCTAATTTAGAAAACAAGAAATAACAACATTAGTTAAAGGCACAGAGCTAAATTGAAATAACCACCACTTCCTCTTCACAAGCAACAGCAATAAGCTGGTTTTTTATGTAAAGGAAAACGTTGCTGTGCTTAAAGCATACAAGTTGGAGGCAACTATTTTATTAAATTACTTATTAGTCTACCTATGTAATGTTATTATTTTTTAAATAATCAAGCTAGAATTAGAATCATAATAAGCAGGGTGTTAATTGCCATTGTGCTCAGAACATGTCCTGAATGATGACCTGGTTTTGTAAAGGGTGCACTTAATGTCATGCAGATGATTAGTTTCAAAATCAATAATTTAAACCAAAAATACTGCTTAGAGTGAAACTGTGAAATGAGACAAGTAATAATTACCAAATTAATTAGCAGCTGTTTTAGCAGAAAAAAAATAGTAATATGTTATATGTCAAGGTGCACACAACCCAAATGTTTGTCCAGATCTGCAAACACAAAATGTGTAAATGCAGGTAAATAAGTAAAATGTGGTTGCATTTGCCTGTTTGGCACAAACATTTGATGTTCATGTTCATGCTGCTGAGGCCTGTTGCTAAAATTAGTTGGAACTAGACACAGAAGTATTTCATTTCATGATTCCTGAATTTTAAAACCTAGAAATTTTTTTTTTCCAGACCTTGGTTCTGAACATAACTTAGATGTTTGCATTAGCAGGAAGGGAAAAAAAAAAAGAAATAAAACTGGTAAAATGAAAATGGCATAAATACAGACAGTCTTGTAAGGTTTTAAGGTATGATTAAACTAATAGAACACTGGACCTAAAGAAATGCAGGATGAAAGCTGTTCTGCTCACTCACCTTTTTTCTAAACTGAGCATACCACAGTAGCAGTGGCTCCCTACCAGCTTAAATTTGGTGCTTCTTTCCACTGACCACACCCAGTGAATGGAACAAAAAATGCTGCCTGGTGTCAAAAAGAGAACTGGTACATTTAAAGCACCATGTTGTAATGGTTCATAACCATCTAAGCAGGCACATGCCATTTTCTCAATGGCTCATTTCCACAGGATCCAAGACTTCAGCTATAACCAAATACGTGTACATGGAACAACACAGAGATACCTGAAAGCCCTGAAATGAGAGTCTTATTTTATCTAAATGTGCATGCATATGTGGTGAAAGCATGTTTTGACTGTTACTGCTGAACAGCAAGCTTCACTGTTTGATGCATACGAAGCAAAAAAGTGTGAGATCTATCTGTGACTCAAATAACTTCAGCAGGGTCACTATAAGATTAATTTGCCTCCTTATTGCTGTTTGGGCTAAACCACTCCCCATCATCACAGATCTGGAGCAGGTTGTGATTAAATCCATAACATAGTTAAGCACTTGAAAATGGTTTTATGAAGTCCAGTAACATGGAGAAAAGAAGATGTGAGAGTTTCAGTGCAGAGAGAAGGAGGTGAAGGCAAAAGTCCTTGTGAATCTTTCAAGACATCCTTAATCACAATAGTGAAGTAGTCTTCACTCTATTATTTATAATTTCATAATTTGTAACAGTTTCCATCATTAAAACTTCACAGGTTTTCGGGCCATCCTTTGAACCTTTGCTAAAAGGTGCTTTGACCTTTCTTTTAACTACATTTTTGTGCTGGTTTGCTAACTTGTTATTTGCATGTCAAATTGTAATAGTGGAAATCTTCTAATTAACTTGAGGTGAGGCTTGGCAGATGCACACTTTCTGGACTTTCTTAGAAAGAAAACACAAGCTTCATTTTGAAATCTCTTGTCCCTCAAGTGCTGCAAGGCACAGTATGTTTACTCCTAATAAACTGAGGTCCATATACTTTTTGTAGTAACATAGCTACATATAACAGCCTCGATCCTGTTTACAGAGAACTCACTTTCTGTAAACGCTGTCTGAAGAAAACCACTGATTCCTGTTCACAGCCTCTGACAGTTTGAAACAAGGGCTCAAACCCTATTAAAAGCAGCAAATTCAGAGTAGGAACATATTCTGTTGGTAATGTAATTTGCTGATATGTCATTGTGGGATATTGCCCTGTAGCATTTCTCGTGCTTCTTTCTCATAACTTTGGGAGTGAAGAGATGGATCTGTGTCTTGCAAAGCAAACTTCATTACACACAGACAAATGTAACACATGGCAGTCATGTAACCAGCAAATAATGAGTAACAGAAGTAGAAAATCCCTCTCCATTACAAAACCATCTGTGACTTCAAATCACCAAGTCCATCATGATTGTAATACATACACAGACTAGAAGCACTTCTAGTAACAGCTTCCAACATCTCTCTCAGACAACTTACCTTTGGAATACCAAGACTAGCCTGTGAAGAAACTGAATATTATCAACATATTTTCACGGAATGAGAGTCATCAAAATATACATCAGATTTTTTTAATGGTTAATTAAAGATAAATCAGAGTTTTAGCTGATCCTTTACAAAAACTATTGCTCACCTTGTTCCATAATCAGGTGCTTTCTAATTTAAATATATCTTGTGCTTTTAATCTGTAATATATTCAATATCCATCATAAATAACAATCTTCCAGAAGGTGAAGAATTCACTGTTTGGTGAATTCCAAAGTTAACACAAGGTACCTAATCCAACTCACCTTTTCAACACAGTTTCTTTCAATCAGTCAGCCTTCTTTACAGGTGCTTTGTGCTTCACCTTCAGACTGTGGCAAGTGGAAGGACTTGGTTCTTTTCAACACAACTCTTTGTTAATCTGTGTGTTAGCTAGTTTTGGTTCATATGTTAGAGCTCTGAAAGGAAATCTGCTCTCGCTTGGCTAATATGGTAATTGTGGTTTTTCAAATCTCACCACATGTTAGTTTTCTGCCACCAGTAATTAAGGAAAGAAAATATTTAAAGATAAGGAAAGCAAAGCCATTGACTGAGTTGTTCCAGAATCCACATGTTTCTTCTGAAATGACAAAGTATGTCACCTTTTTTAATTCTAAAAGAAAGGCAGCATGCACACCTATGCTCTTCCAACCTGATTTCATGTTCCTTCAGTTAAATTTAGATCTGTCCAAACTAATCCAAAACCCAGCCATCAGATGAAGTTCTAGTCATCATTCTTTTGGACTATAAAATGTAAATTATGTATTTACATTCAAGTTGTTTATGTTACCTATTTAATTTTCTCATCATGACCATCCTACATTGTCAATATATTTTTTTCTCATTAACTCTATCAAAAATTTCTTTCTTTCTTTTGCATCTAGCTTTTTATTTCTTGTCAAACATTTTTGCTGGTTTTGGTATTTCTGTATTTAGTTTTTTGTTCTCCCTATTTCTTCCTCTTTCTTTGTTCAGCTTTTCTAGATTTCTCTTATTTTCATCTCTCGTTGTCTCTATAATTTCTATTCAGCAATATGTTTCGTAATACCCCTCACTTCCTTCCCCATTGATCATTTTTGTTCTCCTTTTACCTTACTCCCATCTGCTTCCATTATCCCCTTGCCAGATGCAGCCCTCCTCTCACATTATGAGGTGTCAGTGACTGATATCCATCCCACACTGTCCAGCATCCATCAACATTTTATTCACTTGGTCACCTCTGACAAACCAGTCAGGGAAGACAGAGCCCTCCCAAAGGCCTTCTACAGGGTTTTTTTCCCCACAGGAGCAAAGAGGGCTCAGGGATTAAATGGGTAGCAGTTGTGAGCAGAGCACTTGGGAAGGAGCCTGCACAGTCAGCGCTTAGGTCTCACCTCTAGCCCAAGGTATGACTGTGTTCGTAAGGTATCACAATCCATCACTTTTCTTCCACCAATGCACTTGATATTTATCTTGAAAAATGAAGTGAGGCTGAAACAAAACCTGATGGGAATTTTTTTTTTTTCAGGTGTTATTTCTTGTCAGACTAAACATGGAATTTCTGAAGGAGGAGCACAGTCATACTCAGAGCACTCCTCTGCTTCACTGCAGCATCACTTCTTAGAACCAGCTGAGCTCATAGCGAGCCTGAGTTCCAGAAAGAAGCATGAAGAGCAGTAAGTGTATCCCCCTGTTGATAATCAGAGAAGCTGGTTAAACAGATTTTACTGTATTGGAGAAAAATGTTGATAAACCAAAGTTGTAAGTTAAAAATTTTCAGTTTAAAATTTAATTAAAATGCACCAAGATGCACAGCTGAATTACTATAAGCTTGTTTATGTTTTTATCTTCTTTTGTAGTCTCAGTTTATCAGTCAGGCTAGGTCTCCCAGCTTTGGACCGAGAAAGTAGGAAGTGAGTAATGTCATTCCATGGTCTAAGAACTCACAGATGTTTAGACAGAAAAAGGAACACCAACTCCCATGAGACATAAGACCAGCCCTTACCAATTAACACACTTCAATTTTTCATCAGAATATTTCTAGGATAGCTAAAGGCATTTTGAAGGAAAAATCTTTTTTATTGAAATCATGGGGTTTTTACTTTAAGAAAAAGCTTTTTCTAGATTATGCTGTATTTGGTCTGTTTCTTACTATTCCCTTTTGACTGCTTATCTTAAAAAGGTTTAAGAACCATTTCTGGTGAAAGCATCTCCCCAGGTTATGCCAGAATTAATGAACCCTAACAGTGATGAACAGAATAGCATAATCCTTGTATTGCCAAGGGCCAATTGAATGAAGATGCCAGGCACTTGTAATCTCACTTTTCTACCTTTTCAACCCAAAAGAAATTGTTTTATAGACAAGAAAATATATGTTTGTTCCTGAAATCCCAAGAAAGAATGTGTAATGCAAGTCACAGTCCCTTATTTAAGGGCTTAAGATCATATTCTTGCTAAAGTGGATGTAAATTTTTTTTAAAATTAAGTATATCACCTCAAAGAAGACAAAATATTGCAAAGTATTTCCAAATAACTGCTGCTTTCTGAAGTCAATGGTCTACTGAAAGAAAGTTCTACTGAATTGTTCGCAAAGTTCTGCCAGTGTTTACATCAGACTGTAGAGGACAAGTGAATTTTCATGTCAGAAATCTTGCACATATGAGACAAAGATAAAAGCAGAGCTAAGTATGCAGTTGCTGACATAATTCCTATGTTTTGATCCTGTAGTCAGGCCATACCCATTGTGGTAACTTTTTTTTTGGCTTGAAGTCACTCACTCTCTGTTTCATGTCTCATTGAAATAACCGCCAAAGTAGTTTCTCAGAGCCTGTCATCACTCTGTACTCCCAAGCATTTACATTTTAACCTGAATATGTTCAATTCAGTGACCTGATTTCTTTTTAGACTTGTACTTTCTTCATATGACTGTTCTTTTACAAGAGACCCACACCATGGAATGCCCCAATCCCACCTCTCCAGCAGTGGGCTTCACGGCCTGAGTAAGAGCTAAAGATAGTTTAAAAGTTCTTTATATACCTAGTGCTGCAACTGGATGTGCAGTATGGAAGTTTTAAGGCATCTGTGATCCCAGCTCCCACCTAAGGCCACAGATGATGAAATGGAAGAATGAAATTTGAACTTGTGTCTACACAGTGTGCAGTCCCTGCATTGGCTGGGTACAGATCAGAGACAATTTTTTTCCTTCTGCGTGGACCAAGCTGCAGCAGCACAAGAGCTGTGATTTTGCTGATTGCAAAGACAAACTGGAGGTGCTGGCTGGCCACTTCAATGAGACAATGACTCCCTCATTTTACATCCAAATCAAAGAGCAGGCTATAACCACTAACCACACCAATGACCTGAGGCTACCCCAAGAGAAACTACCACAAGAGATTGCTCTGCAAGGAGGAAAATCTCCTTCCAGGTCTTCTGGACAGGAGAAATTACTGCTCCCATACAGTCACCAGTGAGATGCCACTTGTGCAGGCTGGTATAGGAAGGAAGTTGTATCCTAATCACACATCCTCTCTATGGTCAGATATTAATCAGTAAGACAATCAAGCACATTAAAATAATTTTGCTTTTAACAAGTTTTAAATGTTTCAGGCACTTAACTTTCACAGCAGAAGGGTTGCATCATGATCTCTTTAGAGCATTGGGCATAACCATTTATTTCTGTGTGGATTAGGAGGGAAAGGAAATGCACAGAGCTGTGCTGTGCCAAGCAGATGACAGGGAAAGTAGGTGCTGACACAAGATCCTCTGCTGTGCACAGCTAACACATCTGTCTGAATTCATATTGCAGCAGATAGATAACCTTTCACTTCCCTTCTAAGAGTGGGCAGCTGCTGTTATCATTTGATCTCTAGGTCTTTATACATGCAAACACTGGTGATTAGGGCTTTGATAACATTGATTTTTCCACTGTGATTTCAGAGATGCTAAAAAAAAATGTTAAAAAAAAAAAACCAAAGAAGTAATGGGAGGCAGATTACTGAATGTTTCCTCACAGGAGCAACAAATTGGCAACTGCAGTTGATTAATTTTGTGCTGCACAGAGGATGCAAGCACGTGTTTACATCCATTCCTGAGGGATGATGGGTTTATTTACTTAAATATAATCTAGCCTGCACAAAGACAGGAATTTGCTAATGTTGTGGGACAGGTATGTTAGAGAATCAAGCAGCACAGCTAAATCTACTGAAATTTACTACTGGGCAACAGCCTGGAGAGTGAAGAACAGTTAGCCCAGTTACTCAGGTATAACTGTCCTGGTGACGCCAGGAGCACAAAGGGACAGGTCAGTTATGTAGGCATTCTGGCACTGATTTGAACTTCAGTGCTGGTTGGTGGGGTGACCCTGGCTGGATGCCAGGTGACAACCAAAGCATTTCTATCACTCCCCTCCTCAACTGGACATGGGAGTGAAAATACAATGAAATGCTCATGAGATAAGGGCAGGGACAGATCACTCACTGATTGCTTTGTCTGGGCATCTCTAGAGCTGTTATATTCTCTCAGATATTCTTATTATCCTTTTCTTTATCTGTCATTGCTCTTGTGAAGGTTTTTTTTCTGTCCCTTCTTAAATATGTTATCTCAGAAGCTCTGCCACCATTGGTGATAGACTTGGCCTTTGTGCTGTGTGGCACAAACATGTTCTTTACTGAGGAGGAAAGGTATATATGTTTGTCAGGACACACTTGAGAAAGCTGGCAACCCACGGTCCTTTCTCCTCAGGATGTTTTGGTTGCCTCCACTGCTGAGATTTTGAAAAGTGAACTAGTAGTAACCATGTCCTGCTTCACTTCATCTTCCTCCCACTTTGCTGGCTAGGCTTGACAGGCATCTAAATTTGCACTGATCTATCAGTCATCCCCAGTGGGCTCCCACTACTCTGAGGCTTTAGTGCTTGTTCCAGAAATCATCACCTAAATGCTAACTGAGACATCCTCACCAGGATCTGCTTCTGTTCCCCATTGCTGCTCTCTGTGGTCCTACACAAAGTCTTGGCTCTATCTGCTTCCTCCTATGAAGATGACCATCTGACAGATATGTTTCTTTCTCTTGCCCCCAAAATGCTCTTTCTGTCCATGTTCAACTGACCTCACCAGTCTGTGGAGTGAGGATCACAACTCAGCTGGTAATATTTGGGACAGCAGTCTTGTTCTTTCATTACTTCACAGGCACAATATTCCTTTCATTACTTCACAGGCACAATATTCCTTTTGCTATTACCAAGCCCAGTTTCTTCCAAAACACTTCTGACCACTGCTACCTGAAATGCTGAAGTGAGACCTAGCCAGCTAGTCATTTCCTTCTACCTGCTGTCAGTTGTAGGGGCAGAGGTGCTGCTCCTCTGCACCTTTTGTCCATTTGTCTCAAGCACACCCACTCCTTGTTGAAACCAGAGTGCCAGGACTAAGTGTCCTGACTCTCAAGGCACACACCACAAGAACCACTTACCAGACGACCTTAGTGTCAAATACACAAAACCAGAATCCAGAAAGGTAACTGGCTCCCCAAAGCAGTGTTGGTTACATGAGGTTTGTGTGATCTGTTCCTTGACTTCTCAACATTAGTGTGAAGGCACAGGGACAACACACCCACAGCTAACCACTGCTCTGCATTTAACACTGCAGAGTGTTAACTCTTCAGCCCCTCCTGAACCTGGGAAAGCCTTGTGCTAGTGAGGTGTTTAGACCTCTGCCTACTTCTAAGTGCATGGATAATCTTTTTTTAAAAATAAGTCTTTTTTCAGTCTGGTTTTAAGAGACGGTTGGGCCAACATGTCAGCTGCCACAGACACTTTCTCCTGGGCTCTGGCACCTGCCTTTTCTCTCCTGGTGACTTAGTTTGGCAAAACAACAGAAAAGTGTTCGTTCTCTTTCTTTGTTGTTTTATGCTGTGTTTTGTGGGTTTGTTGTTTGGAGTTTTTTTTTAAGTGAGGAATTTCCCCCATGTTTAGCAAACCAATTCTTTCCGGGATCAGGCAAAAGCCAACAAGAAGGCCCCAGACCTTGATCCTGAATATGGTTGGGTCTTGCTTAACTCCCCTCCTTGTGCTTGTGGAACAAAGGTTCTTGGTGAGAACTGTCACTCCCGTCTGCGACCAAGAGGGAAGGTCCCACCCTCCTGGGTGAAGTTTGTCCACACAAACCCACAGTGACATGTAAAGTCCAGAAACGGTCCCCTAATCCTCACACTGACTGTGGAGAAAAAATGATGTCTTCCTGGCAGGACATGATGTGTCATGCATGCCAGTCATGCCCAGCTCACCCTGCTGTAGATGGCAAAGAGCAGCCCATCCTTCAGGAGCACTCTTCAGCCTCTCCAACAGAAAGAGAATTCTGTTACGCTGGCATGAAGACTGGCATACATTGTCAAGCTAGGTCTCTGAGGATATCTTTATCACCCAGCTCCACAGTGGGGTGTGTTCCTCATGTCCAAGTTCACACAGCAGCCTACTGTCAGCCAGGTTGCAGCCAGGGGGTTGCTTTCCTTTTTGCTTTTTGACATACGCAAGTGTTACATGATGCAAATTTTACTTACTATCTTTTGTGAGGATGGAGGGAAAATCTGCTTCCCTGTCATCAGGGTTTCAGCCTCCACGGCTGGAAAAGAGAAAGATGTCGTGCCACAGCAAATGTAGACAGCAGGACCAGAGGTGTTTGTTCTACTTTAAATGCTGTCAGATCTGTCTTGACCAACCTGATGCACACCACATCTGGCTTTAAGCTGGCTTGTATCCTTGTCAAAGGATCCTTCCTGTTAATACTTCAGTGGTGCTAAAACAGGCAAGCAGCTTTCACTAATATGGGATTTTTGCTACACTTTTCCCAGTGATTTTATGAGATGAGCATCTGCCTCAGCTGTGCCAGAAAAAGTGATGGACTCCTTGTTGAACTCAGTCAGAAGGTTCCTGGATATCCTTAAGTGATAATTTTGTGGTCTCTTAAAGAATCTAATACAAACAAATACAACAAAAATGCTTGCACTGTGATATCTCATGGAATTGTATTACTGAAGAGAAACTATGAAAGAAGCTACACTGTATTTATTAGATTTGTGTCCTCTGCTGTTCAGATGCTGCTGCCTGATAACCATGAGCTACGCCTCAGAATTCTGAAGCTACCTCGGCTCTACAGAAGTGGAACCAATAGCAGGATTAATGACTCAAACCCCAAATTCTTGGTAAGATATGGTATTGCAACAGTAATTTGTAATTTCCTCATCATCTGAACCAGCTGCAAAGTTTCAGTACTCAGGTGGACATTTCTTAGTGCAAGAGGCCGGTGTGAGTGCAAGAGGGTGAGAGAGAGGCCATGCCAGCAGCTGGAGAGAAGCCCTTGAGCACAAAATGAAGCTCTCAAATGCAGCCACTTGGCCTGGTTAAGTGAAATGGAAGGTGAATGAGAGACTGGTCCAGTGTGAGACAAGGCGTGTGTGGAAGAGTCAGTATTTTGTAGCTCTCTCTGAAGGCTCTTTTATGATTTATAAATAACTTTTCTTTACACCAGTTTTCCTTTTCCAGCACTGTTGAGTGCAACAAAGACTACTAAAAGCAAGGTAGAATGTTAGACTGAAAGATTTTTACAAGCAACAGGAGATATGTGGTTAAAAGTTATTTTGAGCTTCTGCTGAGGAATGTGACTTATTGAAGGTAGCACAAGGTTTTATTTTTAAAAGGTCCCCTCTGATTATAAGTTAATTAAAAAGCTGCTGTTTGAATAAAGAAGAAAGAAACTGCTAAAGTTCAATTTTCTATAACCCATGAACTAAGGGTACTTTTTGTTTTGGAGAGGGCTTAAGAGAACTTTTAATGCAGTTAAAATCTTATTCTAATAATTAGAAAATACCAGACTCGCTGGAAAAATACTAGACTTGTGTCTTTTAATAGTCATATATACAGAGATTTCTGATTGCTTACAACTTTATCTTGTTGTATCTGAGGTGACAACATCCTACTCTAAAAGTCTTTAATCTTCTCTCTTTCTGCACTCCTGCAAGGCCCAGGGTGGTTTTAAGTCTGTGTTAGAGTACAGTAGCATCCAACTCACAGTGAGCCTTTGAAGCTGTTGTCCACAGCAGCTTCTTCATGGGCCCACTGCCAGCCTGCTCTCCCAAGAAGGAACTCTTCTGTCCCTATACCACTCCAATGCTCTGAACCTCAGACTGAAGCACAGCCCGTGTGCAAGGACACTGCAGCACATTTCTGGGGTGCCAACTTCTGCCTCACAGCCCCTCCTGAAAGTTCAACCTCTCAGTCTGCCTGGCTCCAGAATCTCTTCTCACTACACTACAGCTTTAAGGTACCACCAAAAGTGCAACTTCCATTGTTGAACTCTTCAGGAGCTATACAGTGTTAGCAGTGTTCCTAAGGGGAAAACCAAATCTGCTTGATTTGAAGGCAATCCAAGGGTTTTCTTCCAGGTCCCTAGAAGAGCAGAAAATGTGTTAGTGAGACCTCCCACCCACATGCAGAACTATGTTGAACTGTCTTTACTCACATCGAGGGCCTGTTGTCTCTTTCTTCCCTCTGACTTGTTCTAATGGCTTAGATCAACACCAGAGCAGGTTTTGTTTCCTTCTGAGCAATAGTGTTGCCATCTCCTCAGACCCCAATCAGTCACAGGATTTTTTTAGGTAATCATCTTGTGGTTACCTGTGCTGTGCTTAGAGCAGCACAGTTCTCAGTTTGACAGGCTTCACAACTAATGAAAGCAAAGAGCTTTTCTGAGATCAGAGGTTTCTACCTCTTCACAAGCCATCAAACTACTGGGAAGGAAGAATAGCTCAACTTCTTGCTAACATCACAGTGCAAATCTGGAAGTTCTGAAAGAGGTGCAAAGAGGAATGTTCTGCACCACACAGCCAGAGTGTGTCTCACCATGCTCCACCAGGACTTCAGTGCTGGTGCCACACTGCCTCACCACTGCCCATTCCAACCCCAAATATACAGCAGAGGATCCTCATCTGTCCTTCCTCTCCCTCCTTTCTGTGCCTAAGTGAGACTAGATCTAATTTGTGCTTGTGTAGTTTCAATCTGTATGTCTAGTTTTAATCTCTATGTGCAGTTTTCTGCAAGTAGAGGTTAAAACTTGTCCAGAAGACACAACAGTGTCCCTGCGTTTATTCACCTCAGTAGGTTTAACATAACAATATTAAATTCCACTTCCCAGTGCAACCTTCTGCACAGAGAAGACACTTCCCCTTCTGAGACAAATGGTCAGTGGGGGTCGTCCTCTCAACACCGTGCACTGGTGAGCAATACCTGTGGCAAAGTGGCAAAATTTCTGTTTTCCCCAAAATGTTGGCAGATTCTATACCACATGAGACTTTTCTGCACTGCCACGTCTTGAGATGGAGCCTTAAATTCTATTAAATATCATATTTACTAAAAATAAAACACACAGTTTACTAACAATCATCCCAAGTAGCTGTGTGCCCCAGGCTGGTAGCTACCAACAGACTGCTGTGGTTTCAAATTAAACCCTCAGTTTAAGAACAAAAACCAGGTGAGGAAAGGGGCAGCCATTCTTAAGAAAGAAATCTGTCTTTAGCTATGTGATTAGCTTGTCACAGCTCAACTTCTGCTCTCCTATACTGTTGGAACCAAGGAGGGAGAAAATAGGCTCTGAGCAATTAGGTTTGCTTGATTTGAATGACCTCTTTTATGTTCCTGCCTATTGAAAGTTTGTTTCAATTCCCTTCCCTAACCCCTCAAGGATGAGAGGATCAAGTAAATATAAAATGATTAATTAGCAGAATTAAACTCAACATACAGAAAAAAAAAAAAAACAAACAGGTAATGTGTGTAAAAAACCAGTAGTGACAAGAAAATGTATAGATGCTATTTATTGTCAAAGACCACACAACTGGACAGTGTTCAGTTTGCTTCCCATGACGAACAGATCCTTTTATTATACAACAGCACGAGAGAGGATGCATACCTTTTTTAAAAACTCTAACTACATTGAGAGATGAGTAAATGAAAAAGGCTGCTCTGCAAGATTTCCTGTTCCGTGATGCATGGGCAATTGGCCTACATTTGTGACCCCATTTTTCTTTCAGGTCTGTAGCCGTGCTGCACAGATCCTTTGATTCAAAGTCTGAAGGAGTGGGAATGGCCAATGCTGGGTCCAGACTGAGTCTTGAATGAGCTGCACTGCTCTCTAACCCACACGCTTTCTAGCTTCCACATGGGTCTAAGCCTGACCCAGACCTTGAGTGCTGCTCTTCGGCGAAGGAAGACATAGAAAAGACGAACAGCCTCCTCCCCCAGGCACTGTGTGATCCGCAATCGAGCCGGAGGTGCCCAGCAGAGGCAGAGCCCCGGGTGGGGCTGCGGTGGAGAAGGCGCTGTGCCGCACGAAGAGAACCTCTGCGGCTCGGCTCCTGCCACCAACACGGGACAGGAGAGTCACTGCCCCTGAAAATCATGCGTTTCATGATTTACATGGCTTGTACTGCTAGAGCTGTAGCCTTACGAGGTATTTCTGTGACAAAAAACAGCAGGGCAGAGCTGTGAGATCACGATGTCTATATGAGCTGCTACAGCCCCTGCTAATCTTTCCCCAACAAAGGAATTTTCTAGCTCATTCCCTACAACATCAGGCCGCAGACAAAACCAAGGTACACCTTCTGAATTTTTGTTTACAAATGGGATTATGACCTCCTGGTTCAAAACCAGAGTGCTCCTCACAGTTAATCTCTAACATGATGCAGTTATTTCTTCAGATTTTTAAATTTTTTAACTCAATCCTTGCACCTGCTTCTCCCTGCTCTAAACTGCCCAGCTTGGTATCTGCTTCACCATCAAGAACACATCCACATGCCCCAGGGAAGGGAGCACAGCCTCAGTCATCCCTTGTCAGTGCAAAGGGAGCTTCCTGCACAGCTCTTGTGTGGCTGCCAGCACTCTTACTGTGTCAATTTTACATAACTTGCTCTCTGCTACCACCCATTGCCTTCTCAGCTTCATTGTTCTTTGGGCTGGCCTCAATTCGTATGCGTGTGCTTGATTTAATTTTCTTTGTACAAGCCTGATTGACTTGGGTTCTTTCAAAGTGGTGCTTGGCACTGGTTTCTGCATATATTTTTGTGCCTCTCTGGGTTACTTTGCATTTTCCCACAGTTTATCTTAATACATTTTGATATTTAGTGCAAAAGCATGCATGCAAGGAATCAGTGCAGAGGAGCTCCTATTGCATTAGCATCACACTAGTGTATCCTAATGTCTCTTCCCAGGCTGGATGAGACCTATAGCCCCAATGCATTCGTCTGACTGGCACTTCCAATTCCTTCAAATCAAGTGCCAGCAAATTAGCACACATTCATTGAAACCAGAAACTCGTGAAAGTATTCATAAATTTTAATTTCTCTTTCATAGAAGAAGACCATGAGAATTTGCCCTCTTTTTTGTCTGAAATTATCAGCACCTCCCCACATCTGTGACCGCACATTAAAGAGACCTGCACTGCCAAAACCTGCTCCAAATTCAAACCTTCTTGTACAGTCAACAGTTTCTATCAAGGTGCCTAATTTCAAATTTCACTAGGGCTTAATTAACATTAGTCTACTGAGTGAATGTAACTGACAAACACCAGGTTTGAAGTGCTACAGTTAACAATAACTGGGGTATGTGTTTGTTGCTTTTTAATGACAGAGCCTATTACTTTAATCTACAATTTATTCCATAAGAATTGGAATTCTTATGGAATAAATTAAATTTAAATTCCATATTTGTCCCATGAATATGTGTTAAATTATGAAGAGTATGTAATTCTCACCTCCAGGATTGCTTTAGTCTCTGAAACTCAGAACCTACATTTTGTAATTTCAGTTTGGCTTGCTTGGAATGCTTTGAACTACTTATCTTTCAATTTTATCAGTTTCCTTTTAATGATCAGAGCACAGACCTTTTACTTTGCAGTTCAAAGGAGATGAAGAAAACACCAGTCAGGACGTCAGCCACTTAACACCAAAAAGGTGCTTTTCTTATAAAGGTTGCCAGAATGATATTGTAAAACTCAATCTTTGCCTAACATTTCTAGGTAGCCAAGTATCACATTGATTTCAAGGAAATGTATGCTTCTAGATTTTGCCTAAATTCATCCCTAATTTATCCACAAGCCAGTATTACTTAGACAGCTTTAAGCATTTTATTCACGTTTAGAAAGAACTGGAAAGAATTTTCAGGGAGAGCAGACAGCACCGTGAGGGGTAGGCACAGCCAGACACTGCTGAGCAGCAGCCTGTTGGCCCACAACTGCCCCCTCCCCTCTCTGCCCATGCTTGCTCCTCCAAACCACCACGACCCCTCCCTTTCTCCCCTTCTGGTTCTGGCTCTAAATATCCCAGAACAGGATACCCCTCAAACAGTCTTCTCCAACATCCCATCAGCCCGTGTCTCTGTAGGTCACCCATGAGGTGACCCAGGGGCTTGCCTGGGGGCACCTCTCCTGAGATGGCCCAGGAAAGAGAAAGGGCAAAGGAGTTTCAGCTTCAAGAGCTTCAGCTCAGTATTGGGCTTCCCCTTGCCCTTGTTCCTTCGGGTTTACAAGAGCTGAGCCTTAATCCCAAACCCAGCATTCACCAAGGTACACAGCAGGTGGGCTGCACCGTCACCTCTCTTCACACGGCGTTTCCCAGCCTGTTTCAGCTCCTGGCTGGGCAGCACTCTCCGCAAAGGGGGCTTGCTGCCACTGTGGGTTCTGAGGGCTTGCTGATGTGGGTGGCTCCAGCGTGCTGAGCCTCACAGCCCCACACCTCAGGAGAGGGGCTGCTGGATCACAGCAGCCCCCAGCAGTGGCAGATGCACCTGCACAAGTTACCTCTTTGCTCTGGCCTGCTTTCCATCTGTGGAGCTGAGCTTTTAATTACATAAGCTAACACACACCAGAATTACATGTCTGAAACAGGACGGGAACATCACTTTAAAAGCAAGTCTGCCACCATCACCTAAGCCAAAAATGCATCTGGAAACTCTGCCACATGCCAGCCTTTTCCCAAGAGTGCCCCTGGCAGCATGGCCTGAAGGACACCTCAGCCAAAACAGACCATGTTGTAAGCACAAGGTGGAAACTTTTCCATTTCAGAGAAAAAAAAAGCTGAAGCAGTTTCTTGCTATGAAAGTGCACATGATACTTTTACAGGGGAATGGGGCAAGTGACCTGATTTTACTACCTTGTATCTGTTGTGGTTTCCTCATAGTACAGAGCAATTGAAACAAAACACTTAAAGCTGTTACGAAACCGAAAAACAACTTTTAGAAACCTTACGCTTTGTTTTTAAACTTAGATCCAAGTGTAAGGATCAGCTGCAGTTAAAGATTTCTTCAAGGACATAAGATTAAAATCCTTACAATAGAGTCAGCGTTAAATGACTGTATTTGCAAACATTGGCCTTTCTCCATGAGACAGTTAGCATGAACATAAACACCTGCATTGATAAACTGTAGCAAAACTATTTCTACCTGCAAACAGGGTGGTTTGCATGCAGAGAGGCAGCCAGATGGTCTGTCTATCCCCATAATAACTAGTTTTCCATACAGAGGTCTGTTTCTATAGAATCATGGAATAATCTAAGTTGAAAGGGCTTGGTGAAGGTCCAGCCTGCTACTCAAAGCAGACCTAAAGTCAAAGCTAGATCAGGTGGCTCTGAGTCTGTCCATTGGAATTTTGAAAACTTTCAGTGGTAGAGACTTCACAATTTCTCTGGGTATCTGCTTAAGTCCTGGACCATTTTCATGGTGATGCTTTAGATTTTATTTCATATATGCAACTGGAATTTCTCTCACTGCAGACTGTTGCCCTTTAACTGGGCACCTGTAGGAAGAGTAGAGGTCCCTTCCATATGGTCCACTGTAAGCACGGAAGTTCAGTTTAGCCACCCATTTTTACCTTCTCTTCTACAGGCAGAACAGTCCCAGCTCTTCAGAGATCACATACCCCAACCCCACCACCATCCTCTAAGCTCCTCCACCAGGCTCTATTTTGTTGGCAACTCCTGTACTGGGGGAGCCAAGCTGAGCACAACATTCCAGGTACTGGTCTCACTAGGAAGGGGAGGTACCTCTCCCCTCAGCCTGCACACTGACCCATGCTTCCAGGCTTTCACTTTTCACAGCTGCTCCCAGACCCTTTTCTGCAAAGCTGCTTTTCATCCAGCCTATCTGTCCACAATTTGGCTACAGAAATGCTTTGGGAAATTTTGGCATCTAGCCTTAGAGGATTTAGCTTTAGCATGAATGAGATCACTTACAAATCTACCGAAACTGCACCTCTTGCAATTCAGTTCAATTTCTCTTGGCTCTGCCTTACAAGGAAAACATCAAACCAAAGGGCCTGCCAAAAGACATGCATATGGCACCACAAAGTTCTACCCATGGATAAATTTTTTTTCCTGAAGAGGAGGCTGGTCTTTGTTGCTAGTATTTCATCAGTGAAAATGACTATACTAGAATGAAAACAAAATAGTAAACCCCATCTTTACCAGCACCACCTAATCAGGTGTTTCACTTGTCTCAAGAGCTAGGTGTAGTGTCTATATGTTACCAACAGTCTAAAGCTGATAGTGATTGTATTGTATCTGGGGAAAGCACCACTTACCAGGAAATATTTTATGAGATGTGCTGTGGTTTCCCACTTAACTTAAAAAGAAGTAGAATGCAATAATTTCACTAAAAAAGGGGACGGGTACCATTTTTATAATCCATCCTTATTACAAGAGCCATATTAATGCTATAAAACTGACAGCCATATTCTAGTTTTTACTTCTGAAAAACCACAGAATTTGTTAAAAAACTACAGAGAGCATTTTAAAAAATAAGAGTATTTCTAACCAGACCTACTTGATACAGAACTGCACAGAGCAGTCATCAGTGTCCCTCTCCAACACTTGCTTCTCTGCTCACAGAAATCTTTTATGAAAGGGCTCTGGTTGTCAATTCTAACATCTGAGGTGGGGTACTCAACTACTTTGGACCTTCTGAGAGAAGCCTATGTGAAATACTAAGCAATATGGTTTGAAATATACACTGAAACAAGCATTCAAGAGAGCTTAACTTGTCACTTACGTTTAAATACCTCTAACAATGGTAAATGAGACAAAATTTTGCCAATCAAGATTGTTGGGTTTCTTTCCTTTTGTTTCCTTTGAATCATAAACCATCTGACAACTTGGGCTGATACCACTAATGTAATTCTGTCAAGTCTTAACCAGATTCATCATCAGGAATTGCAAGATTCTTTGGGCTTAAAAGGATTCTCAATTGCAGACTATAAAAAAAAGCATTTTTCATAAAACCCCCTCAAATCCCACAGAACTTCCTTAATTTATCTAAATGTTAAGATTTCTGGTTCAACAAGTCTCAAAACATGATTTAGCCAGCACAATAGCTTTATTTTACAATTTGAATTATTATACACAATTCAGTAAAAGCTCACAGCAGGAACAGCATGGAGACGTACCACTTTTTGGTATTTCCTTCAATTAGAGCCAAAGTGCAAGGTCTCCAATTAATTCCCAAGGTAAGAGAACAATACTTGGCTGTTAACACAAGTCATGTTAACACTTAAAGTATCTAATTAGCTAATGAAAAGGCCACATCTTCAAATGCAATTAGAAATATTTTAATAAACTTTAGGTTTCTTTTGGTATGATAAATTGCCACATATCCTACAGCTAACAGGTAATGGAACATCATGTTTTCCCAAGGCATGTAAGAAAGCAAACAACACTGCCTCTGCATTATTCCATACACCTTAAAAATGAATGCCAAAAACAACTGTCCATGTGGAATTTTATTTCCTCCAGACATGCTGATACTCTTCTTAAGAAACAAAAAAAAAGGAAAAAAGAAAGGAAAAAAAGATAGGGGAAAAAAAGTCCAACCCAAATTTTTCCATATACATTATCTTGAGGCACAGGTTCCCCTACCCTTAAATGAATTTTTTACACACACTATATCATATGTTACAGCATCGTTCCTATTTGAAGTTATGGCACATTGACTTTTTGGGGTGAAAAAAATTCTCCTCTGTGTTCAGCTGCTACAATATGGCACAAAGTTAAAAGTTATGACTAAATACTCTGATGCTTTTTTGCTGGCTATTTTTGGGGTGCACATAAATAAAAGGCACACTTTTGCTGTCTCCTCTCAAATCATTTATGTAATGTACAAGCCTAAGTTCCCAGCACTGCTCCAGGCCTGCTGGCCCAGTGCAAAAAAATATTTAAGTCAGCTTCTAGTGCTAGTAGCAGCTTTATATGCTTAACCAATGGCTTTAGTTTAGCATGCTACTTCCACTGTGGTGACTTACTGATGACAGGCCAACAGTGTTCCTGAAAAAGAAAATTACAAATACTCAAAAAGAAAAAAAAAAGTTAAAATAAAATTATTTATATTCACTTACATGTCTATTTTCCAGATGTGTTCACAATGTTCAAAAAAGTGCACATTTTGAAATCTTGTTTCAGTATTACAAATGTCCATGACCTACACATTATAGCAGTGCCACTTGCAACAGTATCATTGAAGAACTGTCAACCTTGCCACAACTGACCCTGTTCTGCAAGAGCATCATGAAAATACAAGAATTTGCTCTTAGCTAGAACTTAGTGTCCATAATGTCTTCAGTATGGTATTTTTAAATATTTGCATTGAACTTTGTACAGCAGTCAGAATCTGAAAAGCAGAAGTTTAGTAGTTTCACTTTTTGGCGCTCATTTTTACTTAAAATATTTTCAAGGATGAAAGTGATCTTACAGCACATGAAGAACCCTCAAAAATAAAAGCTCCACTAAGCATTACACACTGTTAAAAACTTACCCCGTAAGATTCAGTTACTGATTTGTGAATCCTTACAAAATTACTTTTCGTGATTTAACAACAGATAACATTGATGAAATTATCATATATAAAAACAGCCTAGGTCTTAACATCAATGGTCTGACAAACATATTTAAACAAGAATATTCCGAGTTAAGACTAGTGCTAAAAATTTAGGTTTAAGAGTTTAGATACTCTCAATTTAATATGCCTTTAAAAAAGGTCAAGTCCAACTTTCAGAAGAGTCTGTAAAAGAGCAGTTTCAAGTAAGTCTGAAATAATCAGGTATTGTGGCTAGAGTTACTATAAATATCTACTACATGCTGACTTGACAAGGTTGTGTTAAAAGAAGTGTGAGTTGAACCACTACTTTTGAAGGTTCTTGCTTTGGTTATCTTTAAAAAAATCTGCCTGTTAAAATAACAGTGCAAGTTCACTATAAAGCCACATGCCTCTTTCTTGATGTTCTCTTACCAATTGGTTTTTATTATGTCCACTGCCAGCAATGGACATTCTGCTTGGAAAATCCACCTCCTGCTGTGAAAGGTTTGGCTGAACCAAATGAAGAAAGTAATTCTGATATCAGGCTCAAATGGGAACACACTATTTCATTTAGTTCTTGTTAAGAATATTTAAAAACCTTCTTCACCTACAGTCTTTTTGAAACACAAGGCACAAATAGGGAGTGGACATTCCAGCAAAAGGTGATTGTCTGAAATTAGTAGTCCACAGCAGTCTTCTAGTCCAGCATAATGAAATATTTTTGCTGTCCAATTCTATGCCACATCTTCTAGATAATCTGCAACGTCGCTTAACTGAGAAATGGTAAGGTCTTGTGTGATGCTTTCGAGCTAGAAAATAAATAAAATTGCAAACTCAGAAATTACAAAAACAGTAAGTATTATGTCACGTATTCCTTCATATGCTTTCATATACCTTTTGGCCTCAAGCTCTTTCAGTGAGATTACACAATCCTTTACAAGGTACTCAAACAGATCTTGAGATATTGAGGTAAACCTTTGTGTGTTGGGCACTAAAGCAGCTTCAAATACATTTTACACACCTAGAAAGGCACAGTGAGTTGTGCTACTGAACAACTGTTGCAGGTTTTTTGTTTTGTTGGGATTTTGTTCATCAATATAACATCTCACTTAGCAAGGATACTAGGTGTAAAAAACAGAATGCAATGAATAACAGAACCTCAAATACAACCTAGGAACTAAGGATAACGGCACATTACTTCACAGAAGGTTGGAAACAAAGTCAAGACAAGATCAGAAGAATATAAAAAACAACAATTTAAAAATAATCATACTTTATCGCTGGCATTTGACTCTTCTGTTCCCACAGAAATTTCGTCTATTTCTTCACCAATACTGATGTCACTTTTTTCTGAGCGATGACTCGTACTAAAGAGAAAGAAAACCATAAGCAAAGAAATAAGACTTCCTTATCAAACATCCAGGTACCACATTTACTTTATACCTGACATTTGATTGTAATTGTGCTTCCTAGCAAGTTAGGTGTGAAGTTACTTAAAACTCCATAACAACTAAAGGCATTCTACCTAAATTCAGCCATAATAAATACTGAGAAATACTTAGGCCTCGATCATGCAACTTACAACACCAATATCTTCACATCATAAGCATGAGGTTGTTAAATATTTATTACTGACTACTCATGATGCTTTATTTTCCAATTGAATATCTCAGCACACAACATAATTATTGACTAATTGCATTAATTGCTAAAACATTATTAAGTGCATGGTTCAGCAAAAAAACCAAACCTCAAACCCATTCCATAAAAAAACCCAACATAGTAACATGCTGAAGTTAGCAGCAGCTTTTGAAGGAACTTATTATGCCTATACAAAAAGAGGTATGGTTTGGTCATTTTTTAAACTGGTAACTAAATCTATTAAAATAGCAAACTGAATTTTAAAGGAGTTCAGAAATAGTGAGAGATCCCAGTGATAGTGACTGTCTGCCATTTTATGAAATAATTCAAATATGCTAATGGATATATATGCCTATACTGCATAAAGTACAACCCTACTGAGGTATGATCCTTCTCTTACCTGTTGAAGTCATCAGCATATTCATCATCATCTCCATTTCCTAAATAAGATTTAAAAGCTATTAATCATACAAGTTTTCTCTTCAGGAAACACAAAACCCCCCAATCTATTCCTGCACCAAAATGCATGGTTTGATGACCAGCAAAAGTACTTAAATTACTTACACTGATTAGAAAGACGAGTTATGTTTGCCATTATTTAATATCAGTACTATTAACATAAACTTTCGAAACTGAACATACATTTTCAGGAAGTTAGCTGCATTGCTGAATACAAAACTTAAATACTTGACAGCTCTATTTTGAGAGAATTCTTCCATCACACCTTCTTCATATTGCACCAAAAGAAAGGTAACTTTCAAAGGTGTGGAGGGCAACTAAATATGCCACTGAAAAGCAGTAATATTTAACATGCTACCTTTTACCAAAAATATAAACCTGTTCTTTTTGTAGAAACCTCAACAACAAACTTCATCATTTGGTATTAGTAAATCCATGCACAGAATGAATCAAATTTTTGCTCCATGTGAAAAATTTTAACCCACAAGACACCAGTTTTCACTTTTCCATACTTCTTTGGATCACATCTTGCTTTTAACTATATTAAGCTTCAAAATCTATGTTAAATAGAATAACGTAAGTAAAAGCTGAAGATTTTAGTTCAGTATGTGTGTTTGAGTTTCTCAGATTCCTTTAAGAGGCTAGGCCAGAATTTATCAGTTATGGCCAACCAAAAATACCAGAACTTCCTCATGTTTAGCAGTTACTTGCCTAATTCTAGTGATCCCAGCTTGGCATTCACCAACCGCAGGTCTTTTAAAACAGAGTTTCTATCCAAATCTGTAAACAAAATCACTTTTGTCAGAAGTGGGACTTGTCACTCATCAGTAAGACCCCACTTACACATACAAACCAGCCATTCATAACAACTGTTATTTTATATCAACCTTATGTACTTTTCTAGTGTAGTATGGCAATATCATATTATATTTTCACAGTTGAACTCTGATAACATTTAAAAACTTGAGGAGTAAACAGGAATAATCTCCTGCTAGTCAGAGATTTACAACATGGAAGCAAACACCTCTAAAGAACGGGTACCAATAATTTAAGATAATACAAAGGAATAAGCCAATTTCAGTTTAAAACTGAGCAGTAGAATTATATACTCCTTTATATACACTGCTTTACATAGACACAAAAAAAGGGATGTAGATAAGTATTTCATGCTCCAAAGCATAAAATGCCTCAGTGGTAGCACAATATATCCAAACCAGTATGCCATCACCCGCTAAGAAAGCACTACTGTGAAGCACATTACAACCAGAAGGGGGCAACATACTTTGTATCATTCTTCCATCTGAACCTGTAGCTCGTTCATTTCATTACAGAAATAGCTTCTACAATCATCAAAACACAAAAATACATGAAAACTCACTGTCAGACTCCTTTAACAAAGGTGCACCAGTCAGGGAGCTTAACCCACTTTTCAGAGCCGGTGCATCAGAAAGGGATGCTAGACCTCCTGCTTTATTAGCTTCAGTTTTCCTGTAAAAAACAAATAAATAAGTACTCCACAGAGCTCTAAAATATGCATCATTGCTTTCTTTTCTGTTATTTAATTGTCATAAAACTAAATCAGCAATACTACAGCAAACAAGAGCAAGGGAAAAGGCCTATTCACTCTGCAACCTTAAAAGCAGTAGGCAGTTCACTGGCACAAGTGTCAACCACAACATTGACTGAGAAAGCCACTTTCTCACCCATGCAAAGACTTCCGTCTGTCTTCTCTCACAGACACAGCACCTTCATCAGCATCACTATTTATGTCTAGGGGCCTTTCATCATCCCCACATGTAAATGCAGCCAAAAGAAAAAAGATTCAGATATAAATCAGTACTTCAGTTTGTTTTAAATCTTAAAAAGGATTATGTCTGATGAAGCTATTAATTCTAAGAGCAGTCAGTTCACAGAATGAAGACCTCTTGGTTATAGGAAGACAGATCTCACCACGTGTTAAAGTTCATTTGGCTACTACCTAGTTCAAATCCTACTTGCAAATAAAGGATGAAGAAACACAAATTAAAAGAGACCAAGGTTTTCACATTTAGTATTGACAGAACTTTTTGCTATTTTGATTCCATTCCTATTAATAATGGGCATAATTTGAATCATTCATTATATCTAGATCACCAAGATATCATGTGTAACATCACACTTTAAAGTGCTTCAGAATTTTGAACAATGGGTCAGAGACCTAGAGATAATGAGCACCTGGATCATCTCTCACACTGTCATTAGCAACTGCTTGCTCTGAACCCATCTTAAACGAATGAGCAAGATTTCTATAAGGTAATCACCTTTTTGCTAAAAAAGCAATGCTGGCAGCAGTCCTACTTATTTATCCCTTGGGACTCGAGCACACCAGCACAAAGTACTACAAAGAGAATCCTACCTGAAGGATATGGGGGGTTTTTTGCCCTCCAGAAGAGTTGTCAGGAAGGTAAAAGTGAGCAATTCAGCACAACAGCTCAGCTACAAATAGCTTCTAGCTCATTGGTTGGTAACACATTTATCACACCTTATTATGGGATGTTACTAGAATTGCTGCACCACAGTAACATTATGTGCTACAAAATCCTACTTGTGGACTGTGACTCTACTACAGACACACACAATCTGGAAGCAATTTTTTCTGTAGGGAGTTTCTCTACTAGGAAAGAAAAATCCTTACTTTACTAAATTATTACTCTGTTTCTTGGATTGTCTTTTAGAAGAAATCTAGTTTACCCAGTTTCAAAGAAAATTTCCCTTGCTGTCATATGAAAATGCTCAAAATGTAAGAAATTAGTAAATATTATAATTATGCAGAAGTTTTTACAGACTTTTCTAATTTACCCAACTTATCATTTAGACTACCTGCTACAATGGTTACTTTGGTTAAAGACTGGCTAAACAAGCTCTTGAGTAAGGAGGAGTAAATACACTCAGATGCAGTTTTAATCTTTACATTAACAATAAGAAAAGGAGAAAAGAAATACTATAGTAGGGTTAGTTGTAAGACACAATATTTTCCAGAGTACAATCACTGCTCTTCGAGGAAAAAATAAGTCTACTCCAACAAAAAACATCCAAGAAAAGCTGTATTATAAATAATCTTTCACAAAGAGTGCATTAATTTACTAGAGAGAGACCTGGTTTACCTGGCATGATTACTTTGTGCTATACCAGAAGGATCCTACTCTAAGACTAAGCATCTACTGTAGCAGTAATACAAAAAAGCTTATGCTGCTCTGCCCACTATCAGTGTAGCTGGGGGGAAAAGCCAACTGCCAAACCGACTTACAAATGATTCTGTGACCTCTTTAATGTCTGCTAAGGTGGAGCAATTCTATGATTAGTTGAGCACAGCAAAAGAACGCCATGAAATGATCCTGCAGCATTGCTCAATACAGTGGTATATAAGCTAAGCTTCAAGATAACTCAACATGGTAACACAAAGATAGATTTTTCAGTTTTATAACAAAGCTGCTGTACAGTTCAGTCACTAGTTCTTGTTTCAAATGGCATTTTTCAGTCATCAGACTCCACAGATAAACAATAAAAAACGTGCTTCGGATATATCTGCAAAATTGGCACATGCAGAATTAGCAACACTCCACTGAAAACACAAAAGGTGTTGCAATGTGAAGAGAAAATCCTCAGTTGTAAGAAAACTTTCCTTAGGCTGTGGAGCCAGTTTAGAGTGTTTTTTGTATTCCTTACAAAGCCATACCGATATTTCATGCACTGTCCCTGTCACTGTCCACTTCCTTTAATACAGATCACCACTGCAGCTCTGTTGCAAGAAACACTGATCTTGCAAGAAACATACGTGTTCGTTCCAAAGAAACAGGCTGGGGACATTAGATACCCTAACTGATGCACCTTAAAGTGATACAGGTTTTTCCACTCATAGTACATCCAAGAGATCCCAGAGGACACTGTGCATAGGATAGAATAGAATCATGGAATAGAACAAAATCAGAGATGTGAATATTTTGGAAACAAAATGTTACAGATCTGAACACTTACAAAAGCAAATAATCAAATAACTAATAGCTCTCAAAGGTCTGCAAGCATACAGAGGACAAAATAAACCATTGTACTCAGAAGAACATCCATGTCACTTACCAGCTGTAAGTTCTTTCTGGTTTGGGTACAGGGTCATCAAAGAAAGAATCTCCCTCTTCATCATCTTCATCCACAACTGGATCACTTTTTTCTTTGGTATTCAAGTCTTTGTTTTCTAGTTGAGGATCTAGTTTTGTTTCATTAGGCAGAAAATGAATACTTCTTTTGCTTGCTTCCCCTGATGAGACACTTGTATCACTCTGAGTGTTTTCAGCAGCCTTGAAAGACAAAGACTGGAGTAAGTATTCATGTCATGTAATACTCTAAGTGTATCTATAAAGGCACAACACATAACATACACCTAGCATCACTTTTTAAAATATTACCTCAAATTCCTGAAAAGTACTAGTAAGTTCATTAGTATCATCAAGAATAACACCAGAAAAAAAGTTGTTTTATCACTTTACAAAATGTTCTTTATTGCTCCTGACATTAAAATCTTTTGTTCCATCCTGTGCATTGCTATGCATTCTACATCACTTCTATGATAAAAGCAAACGATTTTAAAATATCCTGGTCATCAAGCAAAGAAATCTACAGACAGACTGATTCTTACGCTTTATTCATGTTATTTTGCAACATCTCTACAAACAAAGTTTCTTAGTTATATCCACTGTCTTCAAAAGAAATCAATTTAAACCCACGAAAATTACTCTAAATTCCATATTAAATGGCAACCTCTGCAATACAGTATTAAGTTTTAAAGTAATAAGCGTACGAAAACTGGAGTTACTGACATGTTCTCTTAAATACTAAAAGCAAAAATGACAAAAGTGAGACTTTAAAAGTACATAATTTTCAGTCTTCTTCTCATGTTTATGGCTCAGACCTATGGTCTAGAATGTAAGGACAATTCCACGTGCAAACTTTAACATCAAGTCATACAACTCAAGCTGTAACTTAGCATGGCTTTGTGGTCCAAAGAACAATATTCTAATTTACCTAGATAATCAAGGTGCTGAGAAAGAAAAATGTTTTTATATGATTAGCTAGCAAGGAGTACTGCTATTTTTACTTTCTCCTAGACTTATTAAAATTAAGCCAGTAAAAGATTTAATACATTATCTTCCTTTCTACAAACTAACAGCAGCACAGTTTTGAAACAAAACAAAAAGTATTATTTAATCCAGACAGCCAATATGTATGCAGGTTGTACTGTCTGAAGTATTTTTTATCAGTCGTTAACTTTCACTCAGAAGGTTGAAGCCAAATTTTCAAACCAAAAGCCATGAAAGTTAAAATTATCTTGGTAAGTCTTTCTCATACCAAGGCTATTTTATCTCAGTCACAGAATCACATTCAATTGCTGGCAGTAGCTCAGTTTTTCTAGGACAGGAAAAAGTACTTAAACCCACAAGTGGTAGTAATAAAAATATTTTGATTTCCTATCCTAAAGGAACAGGATTGTTTTTGAAAATTAAGAGCTTAATGATAGCCTGGCTACAACAAAAGGGAAGCTACACCTACTTTTCTGTTCTGGGCCCTGTACTTCGTCAAGCCAGAAAAGCATAAGCACAACAGTTCATCTTTGCTTGGAATCATATATGAAAGTTTTGCTGAGTGGAATAAATATTTTCAAATTGCAGATCACGTAAGTGAACACTGTCATATCTGCAGTTTCATTGGAGTTCTCTCTTTTATTAATCTCATGTAGGTTACAAAGCTTTTCATTATATATAATCTTACCTTATTTGGTATAGAGTGTGCACTTGACCGTCCATCAGACGATTTTGATGTGGGGCACTGGCTGTCACTTAGAACTGGAGCCACCTAAGAAGTTTCAAATAAGCACTTACTAAAACTTATATTTAATTTTGTAATAACTGGCACTGGTGATGTTGCATTTGACTACTGCATTCAGTTTTGGGCCCCTCACATCAGAAAAGATATTGAGGGCTGGAGCATGTCCAGATAAGGGCAATGAGACTCATGAAGGATCTAGAAAACATGTCCTAAGAGGAACAGCTGAGGCAGCTGGTCAAGACAAGAGGCTCAGGGGGAGGGTGTAGTGAGGTGGGGACCAGTCTCTTCTATCATGCCTGCAGCATGAGGTCTAAAGGAAATGGCCTTAAGATGAGACAGGGAGGATTCAGATTACATATTAGAAAAAAATGTTTTACTGTTACAGTGGTCAGGCATTGGAACAAGCAACCCAGAGGGATGGCAGAGTCACCATCCTTGGAGGTGTTCAAGAAGCATCTGGATCTGGTGCTGGGTGTTAGGGCTTACAGTGATGGTGCTATGCTGACATTTGAACTGGATGAACTTAAAGGTCTCTTTCCATCTCAATGATTCTCTGACCCTATGATAATTGCATCCAACAAGAAACAAGGAAACATCCTCACTTGAACAGTATGAAAACCTTGACACTGGGAAGACAACTGAGGGCAGAACTAGAGAAAACTGGGAAGTTATAGTCACACACAGTATGGAAATCACAGAGTGAAGAGATCCAGGAGGGGGCCTCCCTTCCAAATTGCATGTCAGGATTTGACTCCAATACATTCCTGGCACGTGTCCCTCAGCAAGTCAGTTAAAAACCGTCCAATACAGTGGAAGGTCCATAACAGGACATGGACAGACTGGCCAGGCACAAGGGTCTTGGCTCTTGCCCCACTCCTGGGGCATTCCCAGACTGATCAAATACAAGGAAATACAAGGGCTCAAGGAAACCTCCCCTTTCATGTGGCAGGAAAATGCTATGTTAAGAAGTCTATGACAACTACTCCTGAATTTAAGCTTTCTTTGGGACACTGAATGCATCCTGGGTGTAGAGAACTTTCTTTTAAGTCACAATCAAACGCTATTGGTTGGGTTTAATTCACTTAATCAACATATTAATTATCTACTCCATTCAAATACTACTGTCATTGCGTTCAAGTAGTTCAATACTTTGATACATTTAATTTTAAGTACATATGTTTTCAGTAGAGCTTTAAAGCTTTGACAAAACTCATTCGATGCTTTTCAGGTCATATTAAAATTAGAAGTAAGCCAAGGAAAACAGGTACAGATAAAAGTGTTATCAAACCACACCAGAAATTAGAAAACAAGCAACACAGTAACACAGTGTTTTGTGTCATTTATCTGGATTCTCTCTGTGCTACTATGTTGTAGTAGAATGTTAATAAAGAGCCCTAGGGTATCAAAAATAATAGTCATAAAGTTTATCTCTTATCTCTCTGATTAAGTTGAAGGCATAATATAACACAGACCTGAAACAGTATGTTAGCACAATATCCAAGCATTCATAATTTCAGTTTATTTTTCATAATTAAAAAAAATGAATAAAGAATTATAAATAAAGACATTTCAATTTAGTATTACTTACATTTCCACCACTTGAAGTCTTTTTCTGCTGACACTTCCTAACAACCTCCAACAACAGGGGACCACCCACAGTACCTTCTGCTTCCGTAATTCCCAAATCTCGAGCTAAGTTTTCTCGACCATCAAGGCCATTTAGCTGGGGTGACAACAGAAAAAAAAATCACAACATCGAAATAACTGTCAGAAAATAAAAGATAAACTTCGTAATATAAAAAAGTCTTATTTAACACAGCTCTGCTTGAACTAAACAGTGATTATTTATGTTGTCTTGTTGCTGGTGGACTAAAGTAATAAAATCATAAAATCACTCAGGTTGGAAAAGACCCTTAAGATCATCAAGTCCACCACTACACCATGCCCCCAGGTGCCATATTTACAGCTCTTTTAGATACCATCTCTTGCATAGCTTACTTCTGATCTGTACCTGAAATGGTCACAGATCATGCAAAGTTATTTTAAATATGCAAGAAGCCATCATTAGCATGCTTTGGGATTTAAAAATTTATATGGTCAAATTACTTTAGCCTATCACATTTAAAACTGGATCCAAGGACACCCAGCCAGTGGTTCCAGCAAATTCATGGATGATGGGGAGTTGCCATTCCTGTGCATACAGACCTACGCTTGCACAGGTCAATATTTACTTCCAGTCTCTGTTTCACATTAAAAAAAGCATGGGTTTGGACAGAAAAAGGGACGAAAACAATTTGGTATCATCCAAAAAACCCCACAAAAAAACCCCAACACACTTTTTCAAACTGAGCTTCACACTATAGGAGAAGCAGAATGCTACAGCAAACCCAGGTTGGTTAGCACAGGCCCAGATGGCAACACTGCAAAGGGCACCAGTTCATCTTGATCTCTTATGATCATACAGTGACACTTCCTATCTGAACACAGGTCAAGCAAATACTCAAGTGAGCCACCATTAGCAAGCACACTGGATAAAGTGACAGTACAAGAAACTGCTCAGAGGCAGAGGCTAGTAGAGACGAAGTCCAATCTCTCAGCACCATCCACAGCAGTTTTGGCCAGCCCACTTAACTTCGGCCAAGTTTCCTTTATGCTCTGCAACAGGTGAAATGGACACATTTACTGGAAAACAGAAGGGGGTGTTTCAAAGAGCATAAGATGCCTTTACAATGCAAATGAAGCATTGCTCCCAAGAGTGAGTGGCAACACAAAGTGTGGCTGTTTTTATTTGTTTCTATTTGGTAGCATGAGCATGAATCTTTGTACAGATGTGTTCTAGTAACAAATTAGCAACTAATTTGGCTAAGAATATTTGGCAAAGAACAAAGTTGTATGGAATTTTCTTTGAATAAGCCCCTAAAAAGAAACATGAATTTCTGACAAATAGAAGTCAACAAATTGATTGATTTGAAAAAAAGTGGATTTTTATTATATTAACTATTTAAACCGACTTCAAGAAAAAAAAGTACTTAGATGTAATGAGAAATTCTGCTGTGAAATGAAACTGTTTCAAACCCAAATTATTATTAAAACCTTTATATCATAAAAAGAGACAAAGAAAAAAAGATGATGAAAACCCTCTAATTCAGTACCTAAAGCCTTAAAGCAATCAGTTGGGCCACATAATCACTGTAGGTCTCTCCCAGCTGAACTATGCTATTCAACCACTTTTTCTCAAGTATATCTGCACAAAGTCCTTTGTGTCACTGAAATTTCTCTCAGAGTAGATGACTGACATTATTTTAATTTTCATGTAACAATACTAACTTAATATTATGACATAGTAAAGTTGCATACTGGCAAAAAATATTGCAGGGATATGCACATACTATTGCAATCTGCATATGCAATTATATGATTCCACAAAAATTATCAGCTTGTTAATTCAAAATTAAATTACTATCTAGCATTGATTTTAATAGAGAAATATTCATATTAGCCCACTTTCCTGAAAAAAGTATTTTCATGACACTAAGTACCTATTACAGACAAAACATTAAAAAATATTTTTAATAAAAGCAAGTAAGTGGTTCAAACAAATCTGCCATAGCTTCTGCCTTCATTGCCATGCACTTCAAACAGTGAGCATTGCATACAAACAAAACCAGTATATCTTACTGTGCTTGATTCAGGCTGAAAAACAGCTAAAGTAAAATCAAGATTGAAAAACCGTAGAAATTCTGCAACAAGACCTGCTACCAAGCGACCTAAAAAGAAAATGAAAAGAGTTAAAATACACCAGACAGAAACAAATTTTATTTTAAAGATTTAACATAAACAGCAGCACACATGGCTTCAGTATGGATATAGTTTAGACATTCAGCCAACTACCACCTCATAGCAAGTTTGTATACCAACTCCCTAATTTTGAACTTGGCCATCATATCAAAATCATTTAAGCCAGTAATACTGTAAGAGCATTACAGACTGCTTACAAAATTCATGTGCAGCATTTTTTAAACTATTCAGCTGTTTTGAAAACATCATTTTGACATTTGTCTTATATGTGCATTCACCCCTGTACCTCTAATCTTAGTTTTCACTGGTTACTGTTTCTATTGGTCTAGAATGTCTCTGAGTTAGCACAACCATAAGGCATCGTGAAATATTAACTTCAATGCCTTAATCACCTTAATTAAAAATACAACTTCAGCAATATTAACTTTAAAAATTATAGATTAATTTCTATTCTGAATGAGTAATAATTAGGACATCTGAAAGGAACAAAAGCATACTTAATGTAGTGGAGACTGCACTGTTAATAAGATTCAAAGATTTAATCCTTTTCTCCTATTTTTATTATCTTGAGAAGTATATAGTAAACAAAGAACTTACCATCCTTTGTACCTAAAAAACTTTTCAAGCTTTCATTTACCAGAGGTGCTTTGTTCTGTCAAAAGGCAAAAACCAAACAGCAATTAACATCATCTACATGCTAGCAAGAAACTGAAAACCACAGCAAGCTAGTGTTTTGGTGTACTCTGCTGCACAGTGATGCCCTGCCCATGCAATTTACTTCTTAAAGATATACCTTTGTATGAATTCTACAACTACAAGTAAAAGATATACAGCAATAAATGTATTGAGGCAAATTAAATTTGTCTCAGAGTTAAAGTAATTTCACTAAAATTCTTAATAGCATATTGATTTTTATTTATCTAATGACTGAAGAGGTAAGCTAAGCAGGTAATTTCCCAAGTTGCTCCTCTAATATAGTGCAAAGTTTAAGGTAATTCAGTCCAACCTTTTAAAAAATGGAAATTTACAAATCTTCCAGAGGAAGTGTGGACCCTGCTAATTATTAGAACACAAATCAATACTAATTCTCTATTAATTAAAACACCTTCAAAGATATTATGAAAAATGGTTTTTTTCTCCCTTGTTAGATTCACCCTCTTCAATTTTTAAACAGAAATAAATCCATATGCTATGTCTGGGTTTGTGAAAATCATTCCAGGATTTTTTAAAACAAATTCTAAATGCCATTCCTAAGATGGAATGGATATGCTGGGTAAGAAAAGGATGACTTATAGGTATTTATCACCAGAATTGCAAATGTTAACACACAAGGAAGTGCTACCTGAAAAAAGGAAATTCTATTTAAGAATTCAGAGTAGTGGTAAGTATTAATATGTCACCAGTGTCAACAGTGTAAATTTAAAATATCATGATACATGTTAGCTTTTTCAGAAATGGTGAGCTGAAATGTACTGTAGCAAGTCTCTCTTCACGTTACTTGAAATATTGCTATTACTCTCCAGGTAGTGTGGGAGGTTGTTCTCTGGGTGCTATAGAATATCCTGAAGCTCCCCATAAAGAGATGGCACTGTTCTTCTATATCACTCTTCCACCACATCTTCTCCAGCTACCTCAAGTTCAATTTCTGGACTATGGAATCTCATATCACAGAATAACTACCTTCTGTCCTTACTAACATCCCAGTATTGTCTGTTTCAGTTAAGCATTTTTCCAGAAAGAGCACAACCATCTAACCAGTAGAGGAGTAGAACAGTTTTCTATTCCTTTCCTTCTGAAGCAGAGAGGCTGGACACACAGCACTCTCTACTCCCCAGTTCTAGAAAATGGAGAGACAGAGGAAATGAAGCAAAGTTGGCAGTAGAAGAGGTCACAAAACTGGTATCTGTATACCACAGCAGTGCTGTTATGCAACCATGAATCAGTAGCTCATTGCCTTAACTTTAACATATTGCTGAAGCATCAGTACCTAGTCCATCTCTTTATGAAGAATTCATCATTAAGTGTTAAAGCAAATTATCCTGAAACAAGCCTACAACATCCTTATGAGCAATAATATAAGCATTAGCATACTTGGCATTTTACTGGACTAAACTGCTTTTGAAATACACCTGTCAAAACACCCCAGTAAAACATTTTCAATTTCAAAAGACATTATTCCGACTTGATAAAATCTTGATCAGTCAAGTAGATATCTTTTTTAAAATATGTATTTGAGGGAGAAAATATTTAGCTATTCTGGTCAACTGGAGAGAAGCCATTTAAATCCAGCAGAGACAGACACTTAAAATTATAATTTCAAAAGGCTATTTAACAATTCCCATTTTAAACATCAGGAAACACCCTGATAGTCAGTCCTGTTTTGTGTTCTTTATGCATCTTATGCAGAAATACATCTTTTTATCTTGTTACATTTCATAAATAGAAAGTATTAAAGCTATTATATTTAATTCTACACAAAGAATGTTTTTTCTTTCTGATTTGTTTTTTAAGGTTCTCTTACCTCTACTTTCTCTTGCTCTTCTAATGCCAAAAACACAGCTGCTCGTAACTCTGCCTGCCAAATAAAAAACAAAACAAACAGCATTTCTACAAGCACTTTTTTCCCTAAGCAAATAGGACGCAAAGAGCTAGCAAGTAGCTTTACAGCTATTTGTTTCTCCTCAAGCAACTTGGCATGGACTGTAATCTATATCAGTGCAATTAAAACACTTAAGATTACAGGCAATGTTACTTGAGGCAGAGAAATAATAGTTTCCACTCTGAGAACAAGGCAGGGGGCAGCATAATTTGATACAAGACTTCCTAAATTATTTCTTTGTACATAAAAAGATTCCAAAGTACCTAAATTATCTCCTATTACTTTCTTCTGAGAGTTAAACATCCATCTCTTTCAGGCAGCTCCGAAACACCTACCCTTCATTTACAATTCATTCAGGAAATATGAACAAATAGCCCATAACAACCCGTTACAAACTAAACACTAAGATATACAAATTGCTATGATTTCTTGTCAGATTACACTCAAAAGCCAGAATTTCTCAAGGAAAAGAATATGATCACAGTCATTCAAATACTCCTGGTAGTAATGGTTTACCTACTTGATTATAAATATATTATTATAAAGAATCAGAATTCTTCTAAGGATTACTTTGAATATTGAAGCTTAAGCTTTGACTACTTTTTAAAAAATTCTGTAAGCACTACAGTTCTTCTCCTTTCACTGAACGCATCAAATGAATAACATACATTTGATGAATTAGTTTGCCACTTTAATCACCCTTAATCTGACATTTTGAAGTATGTCAGTAGATAATACTGCAGTAATAAACTAGAAAAGACAGCATATTAAAGTTTTCTCAACAGCAAAAAAAACCCCCAGAATTTAAAAGAAAATATTTATTTCCATAACTAAGAATAAGACTAATATAAAGAATGTCTAGATCTACTCATGTATATTACAAGAGGTAACTAAACATGAAGTAACTGGTCCCTCCCACCAAAAAATAAAAACAAAAGCAAATGCCCACCCATAAAAAACCCAACAAAGCAAAAAACACCAAAACCCACCAAACAAAAAACCCACTGACCCAAAAAAACAACCAAACAAAAAAAACCCCAAACCCAAACACCTTTCAAGGGAAAAACAAACACTTCTTTTTTAAGGAAACTCCTCTTTGGACACCTTTTTGAAGGACAAAAAATAATGCAAAAAAGCTAAAAGGATTTCTCACCAAAAGAAGAGTAAACGCTTACAACAATTATATGCAGTGGTCATACTGACACTGCAATCACATTTTTTCAGTTGCTGAGATACAGTATTCAATCAGAAAATCCTCTTATAAGGAATCTATTTATTTATTATTCTTACCTTCTTTTCAGGTGTTGGGGTACAGTTGTCAATCAGTGAGACCTTTTACACACCCCATTAACTTAAGTATTATTCTTACAAAATCGGTTTTCATTTAACTTTGCTACAAACAGCTAATAACTTGTTTATTTAGTCTTACCTAGCTAAGATAAACCTGAAAGCAAGGCTTTCTTTGTCATTCAGGCCACAGAAACCAAATACATTTACGTAAGAGGATAATAAAAATAACAAAGCATTCCTGACTGGCTGTTACCCCTATCCACGTGCATTGACTGGTATGTTTTATTTTGTTCAAATGGATGGACAATGTCATATAGGCTTTTCAGGACCTGAGGCCAGTCATTGAGAATTTGAACACCAGAGATTGAGATCACCATCATCAGGTACGGCCACAGCAATTTGGTCCCACCAGCAGATATGAAGGTTTATGTAACTACAGAGACTAATCCACTTAGTGTTCTTCTCACACTTCTTTTGTTTTTAGCGAGTATGAACAGAATGTATTTCTCTTTGCCCTAGTACCCTTTGGCACCAGCCCAATAGGTGTTTCATACATTGTTACAATCTGCCTTGTCATTTGCAACATTTCCCTATTCCACACTGCCTCATTCTGCTAGCAGTATTCAACACAATCCAAATACACTGTGAAGAATTTTATTCACCATCTAGTAGTAAAGCAGACCAAAGCTTGATATTCTAATTCCCCACCCATATTCCTTCTAAGTCTTCAACAAAACAGGATTATGTCAACAGAGACAGATGTTGATGAGTAAGTGTCTATCATTTTTACATCCATCAAGCCTACAGACTTCTTTCTCATACTGTGAAAGATACCCATTCTCTTCCATTCCTAAGTAATTTTATCAGGCCAGAGCTCATGTCAATGAAACAGCAATTTGGTTTCACTGAACTTGGCTAAAACAATTAAGGCTATCATTGTATATGACAAATACTATTTGTGTTAGAGAAATGCATGGGTCAGTGTTTTGAAACAAATTTCCCCTTTTCCTACCAGGCATTTACAGCTCATCAGACCACACTGGTTTTTAGTGATTGTTATTGTACTATAAATCAGAAATTGAAGTCCATGAAAAAAAAGCACGTTTTCTGCACTGAACTACAGCATCCCTCTTCAGAACCTGGGTTAGTTTACCCTATTCCAAACAGAGATCCTTTTGCATGTACCCTGAGGACTGTCTCAGAAAACAGCTCCCTCAATCAGCAGTTCCCTGGAAAAGAGGATGACAGTTCTTACTATCTCAAGAGCTCCCCAAACACACTTTTTAGGTGGCATCTCAAAAAACGCCCATCTAATTTGGAAATATGCTTTTAATAGGAAGACAATAAGCACCCACATTAACAAGGTTATTGGTCTGATTTAGCAGTATGCTTGTAAGGCCATCCACAGCATCCTACATAGCAGATACTGGATGAGAAGCGAAAGGATAAGACAGAGATGGTTCAGGACTGAAGGATGACCTGTAACCTGTAACCACCCCCCACTTGCAGACTCCAAAATGTATAATATTTAGCAAGACCATGGAATTTCTGGAGGCTTTTCTTTGTAGTATTTGTATTTGATTGTGCTAGAACAGATTTGTCCAGGACTTAAACAAGAGATCTGATTTTCCTAAGACAAAACTTGAGACAATATTTTCCAACAGGAAAATATTTGTAAACTTCAAAAACATTTTTACACCTCAAAACATGCAGGCACATCAGTGGCCAAGATGATTTCTTATAATAAGCACGAACTCTGGATATGGCTTGCTCCTTGCATTCTGTCCCCTTTGTACAGCTACACAATTCACCTTCAATCCCAATATCCCAACACCTTCCAAACAGGTGGTGTTTGTCTCATCAAAACATTTTTACTGAATCCAACTTTATTAATATTTTCTATTCCTGGGGCAGTATTTCATATGAATGAGCAATGGTTTTCCAACACTGATCTCCAAATGCTGTGGAATATGAGGTAAAAAAGTGGGAACTTTAGCTTAATAAACTGCTTTGTACCTATAGCACAGTTGAATATGACACTGTCTGCTAGCTAACAGAGCCTTGCTGTCTGCTTCATCAATCTCTCAACATTTCTAGAAACGCTGCAGCTTTTGCAGAGGAAGTCCTGGGCTTCCTTTTTCATCCAAGACTCATTAGCAGAAACCATAATATAAATTACAGCCTGCCAAAAGCATACACTACCACTCTCCTCAACCCGCTTCAGCAAGCTGAACACAGTTTTCAAAGCCATACAGGCAACATTGTGTATTCCCTAAGAAACAAGGTGTAGGCAAGTTCAGCAAGGGCCAATATGGGAGACACTTCGGAGATCTGCAATGGGCCAGCTGGAGGTGCAAAATCTCCTGCAAGCTTGCACTCACAAGATGTGCATCAGAAGATGGTGTGGTTAAATGTATGGTTTAGGGAAGGGAAATGATTGAAGTAATGCGTAAGATTTCGCAGGGTACTGTTCATTGACCTTCCAGCTAAGCACAGGAATGTGTAACCACCATCTGCTCCAGCACTGTGGAACAGCCCCGTGCATGCCCAAGCATAAACAATCTTGCACATTTGTAAAATTCAGTGGCACACAGGCACCTTTCTGCACAACTTTCAGCATCTCCACTTCCTAACTCCAAAACAACAATCATACACCTTGCTAGACAGAGAGGAGATGCATTGCTCTGGAAAGAGACACGGCAGAACATTGAGCTGCTTAACTGCTGGTGACCAACCCAGGCTAAATCTCTGTGTGCACCAGGATAAAAACCTCTACCAGTCTATATGCATCATAAATCCAAGGCTGGTGTCAAACCATAACCAGCAACATCTCTACCAACATTATTCAGTAGTACCCTCCCTGTCATCTCCATCTGTGAAATCTGTAAAGGTTCTCATCCTTGAGCACGTGGTGGGTATGCTCTCCCCCACTGCCTGCTAAACTTTGGGATCTTGGCTAAGTGACATAAAGGAGTGATTGTGCACACATAATCCTTTAGACATAAACAAACAAAGTCCTGGACTAGGAGTGGAACCAGTCATACTTAGACTCCTCTCTTAGAGTATGAGGAAGACCATATTGACATTTAAATGTCGAATTTCAGTTAAGTTTATTTGAAATAATTAAAAATGGTTATGTTTTGCTTGACTTATAAAACTAAAAAGAAATAGATATTAAGTTGATTTTCTGGTACGAACTGCTTCAAAACAAACACCACATCAGAACATGGAGAAAACATGAGGTTACACTGCAGGCCACAGCATGCCCATCATGACAGTTAATCATTCTCAGACATTTAAAAGCACTGTTCATTACCGTACATGGATCGAAGATGCAAAAGCAAACAGGACAATTTTAACTAACCTGTGTACATGCTCATATTAAAAATTAGTACGTTTTTCCTCTCTAACATCATACTGTACCTCAGCTGTCTAGGTTGGGAAGCAAATCGGTAAGAAATTAGCAGTACCACCTAGCCAGAAGCTTTACTAGGCATATGACATTAGTGATGCTAACCCCCCTCATGCAACTGTAGCAACAGCAAGTTCCAGAGAAGATGCAAAATTCAGGTAATATAAACTAAAATTATTCCAAAGCAAGAGATTAAAAGATATAAACCAAACCAAACCAAAATAAGGTAACAAAGAAACACACAAGAAGCATAATGGCTCCTCTTGCTCAGATGACGACAGCTTCCCTAGGAGAAAGATCACATTCTCTTCAAGACAGAACACCCCTATTTGTACACTATCACACAGAAACAGTGATAATTTTCAATGAAAAACAAATATCTACAGTTATATTGTGTGTTTACAGAATTCATTAGAAAGCTGTTTTATTCATCAGACTAATTCCAATGATTAACAAACTATATATAGTATACATCTGTACTATATACATATATTTATGAGTGTGTATATAAGTACACACATATTGCATTTTAGAGAATACAGGAAATTCTCAACTGCAAGCAGTAAATACATTTATCCAACTTCCAGTTTTCACAATATTACTTTATTAATTACTTCAGTGCTCAAACTTTAAGACAAATACAAAAATCATGAACAAATTTTTTAAATGTCATAAGTAACATTTTTTCAGCTTAATAATTTACATCAACTAAAATGCACCTAAAGAAGTTAATCTCAAAATAAGAATAAACTAATAAAGTGCAAGCCATTATAAAATTGTGTTTTAGTAGAGAACTAAATTATGACAATAAGTTTCTTTCTAAAAATTACCCTCAGTATGTTACAAAATGTGTGACACCCTGATACATTCCATCCACTGAAATAATTCCCCTTGAATTCTAATCCTTCCAGTGCTTCATACCAGTGCAGCTATACATTGGCCACATATTTTTCTCCTTAATGTAGTTACTTCAATAAATCACAAATACTTCATTGTAGCTTTCTAGCCACATCTATCTTTAAAAATGGTCAGTTTTCATTCTAAAGTATGAAATAAGTATCAGTTTTGATAACATGTACATGTTCAGTTCTACCACATAATAAAAAAAATATTGACACATAATAGATAAGCATTATTGAACAAAACCAAGTTTAATAAAAGGATGACTGCAACTTTTTAAAATGGATGGTATAATCTAATTTCAATTAAAAGATGATGGTTTAAGAAGCCTTGTCCAATCTTAACTCTTCCAGCAACAGGCTTTTTGTCAGGTAATAGTAGAACAAAATCTCTAAGTCATTAACACCGCCAATTAACACTCATCAAACTCACATGCCAATTAAGGTTTACAGCTAAGAAAAAAACCACTGTGAGTTCTTCCAGCCAAGAGCCTTAGCCATAAGCATACCAGTTATTAAACAGTAACACCTTGTATTAAAGAGAGGCATATTCTGGCAAGGAGGCTGCATTTTGTATTTTTCTAAGTAATTTGCTAATTTGCCATAACAGTACCTTACACAGTTTTGGATATCGCATGCTCAAAGCATTATAGAGTAGTGAACTACAATAAATTTATTCACATAAAACTCAATGGACTGGCAACCAGAGTACGAAAATGTACATACTACACAAAGGGGGGAATTAAGAAACTACGGTTCATGAGCTCAACGTGACCCAATTGCCTTGCCAGGCTTTTTTAATTACAATTTTACTATCACCATACTTGCATTGTTTAACAGTATGTGAGTAGTTAACAGGTGGTCCAAAAGGCCTGACATCGAGTAGAAAAGTCTCACTACTCAGAACACAGTTAGTTGAGCTAGAATCTTCATTCACTTACAAAACTGAAATAAGGATCATCCATCCAAAAGGGACTAACAACATGGTTTTGAATATTATTTTGCTGAAAAGTATGACTAGTTTAAAATACAGTAAACTTGAAAGTACATACACAAAGATGCTCTCACTTCCATAAACCACTTCAGTTGTTGAACTATCAGACACGACCATCTACCTCTGTAAACTTAGAGCATTGTGGATAAACACCACATCACCGATCTGAACGCTACACTCCATTTCTCCTGCAGCCTTGAAGGAAACCCATTTATTTTTAGGCTTCCATACCTGTGTTACTCTCTATTATACACAATAATTATTGCTGGAAGCTTTTAATTTGAGCAAGAATCCATGGAACCAATTTTCCTACCCTTCCTGACACAAGCTCTGGCTGCCCCACAGACTCAGTAGTAGTGTACACTCCACTATCTTCCGTATATTTTCTTAACATAGCGTTATTTATTCCCTATAAGCAGGTAGTACCTCAGAGAGTCTCCAGGCTTAGCAAGCCCTCAAGGCACAACTGAAGCAACACTAAAGAAGAACATCTGCTTAAATAGCCACCCACAACGACTCCCGCTTGAAATTTTCAGTAAGGGCTTTCCGTATCGAGGCAGGGATTAACTTCACGCACCCCGTCCCGCAGCACGCTGCTGTCTGTCCATCGCTTCCAGGCAGTCTGGCGGCAGCAAGGGAGCTCCTGCGGCCACACGCTGCCTGAGAGCGAACGCGCACAGCCGGGGCCGGGCTCCCCGCGCTCTGCCCGCCACGGGGATCCCGAATTCCCGCGGCCGCGGGGCAGCGCCGAGCGATGGTCAGGCCCCGGGCCCTCGCACCAGCTCCACCACGAGCGGCCGGGGAACACCACGGGGAAAGCAGGCGCCACCGCCAGGCCGCGACGCCGAGGGAGCGCTCCAGCCGGGAACACCGGCTGCAAGCGGGAGCGAGAGGGGACGAAGCCCGGGAAGCCTCGGTCCTCCCACACTTCGCAGGGCCCCGAAGCGCCGCCAGCGCCAGCCAATGCTCCCCGCCGGCGGGAGGTTCTTCTTCGCCCACCTTAATTTTATTGAGCACCCCGCTGCTCTCCAGCGTCTGCACCAGCAGGTCCCGCAGCTCCGTGTCCTCCTCCGCCGCCGCGGCCGCCATCTTGCTTCTCCCTGACAACCGCCCAAACCGCGCTAGCGCTGGCACCGGCCCGGCAGATTCGCCGCCGCTGGAGGCACCAGCCTAGGGCGGACCCGAGGGAACGGGGCGGACCGGGCCAGTGGCCGCCCTCAGCACCGCCCCGAGAGGGGACGCAGAGAGGCCGCGGCGACCCGGCGCTTTTGCCGCCCGCTGAGCCTGGAAACTGCGGCGGCGAACCGGCAGCGCGGGCGGCGGGCGGGAAGTTCAAAGCGGGGGCGGCGGTAACGGCTGAAGTGCGCGGCCCCTCAGAGCCGGCCCGTGTCCCTTTCTGCCGCCACGGCTCGAACCCGAGCAACCGTGCGGGGAGCGGCTGCGCTCATTTGGTCTGTTCAGCCGGGAGGAGACTGAGGGGAGATCTCAACGCAGTCTACAACTTCCTCGTGAGGGGAAGCAGAGGGGCACGCAGCGATCTCTCTGTGACGGGACCAGTGGAATGGCATGAAGCCGACTCGCGAGCGGTTTAGGTTAGATTTTAGGAAAGTGTTTTCATCCAGAGAGTGGCTGGGCACTGGAGCGGGCGCCCCAGGGCTCCCCAGGGAAGCGGTCACAGCACCGAGCCGGTCAAAGTTCAAGAAGCGCTCGGACAAGGCCAGCTCCGACACCCGGCGGCTGCAGCTGCTCTGTGTTCGGGCTGAAGGGTGAGCAGCCTCCGCTCCAGGGCCACGCTCGCTCCAGCAGCTTCTGGGGGCACCAGGGGGCTCCGGGCAAGGTCTCCCGCATGCTCTGCTGCCCACAAGGGCACCTGACGCCGAGAGGGGCTTCTGGAGCCCTCGTTTCGTAACAAGCACGTTCGATTGCTCCTTAAAACAAAGGAGCAATCGAACGTGCTTGTTACGAAACGTTGTTCCTTAAAACAAAAAGTATAAAGCTTTGTAAATTGTAATGCTTTCTCTGCAGCACTACATGTGGCATTTTTTCCACGCTGAACTGCTTACAATTTTTCTTGAAGAGAAGTCCAATATATGATAAATAATTTCGTAAGTTAGGAATGCTCCAGGGGAGCACGTACAGCCCCCGGACGAAGCAGGCTGGTTTTAAAACACGTGCACCGACTGTTCAGGGATGCTGTAAAGCCTTGGCCAAGCCTGTGAGGACAGGTGTCCATCACTCCACCCCACTTCTGCTGAACACATGGGAGATACTGCTGGAGCCCTACACCCATTCCCACAGCTGCCCAAAGAATATAGTGTTGTTTGACTGTGTTTTGATTTTGAAATCCTGAAGTTCGGAAACATTAGCAGTCTTTCACTTCAGTACAAAATTGTGTTAAAGTAAACCCACAACACTGTACTTAAGACAACAATTCTTTCCATTTAATTTTTCAAAACCATGTCAGAAACTAATAGTAAATGGAGAAAGATAATGTCTGGTACTACAGTTATTTTAATTTGTTCACTAGTCTCTAAACTTAATGGAAAGACAAAAGCCACTTGACAAAATAATTGATAAAGGAAAGAGCAGAGGAACACAAATAAGTAACTTAGAAGATAGTTTATAATTTGTAAGATTCATTTAGCATTTCATAAACAAGGCCTTCCAGCTTTCAAATACACGTAGAATATTTTTAATCCATTCTACAGATAACCTTTTTTTGAGCTCTGCAAAACAGCAGACTACTATATAGCTAAATATTCATCAGCTTGAGGGCAGCAAAGCACAGTCCACTGTCCTCTTGCAATGCACTGCCTCAAACTGTCTCATGTTTGAAGGAAATGCTTCCATTTTGAATTTAAGTAATTCCCAAGTCAGCTCTGTGGAAATCATAGAAACACACAGCTACAGGGCATTAACACAATTTAATCAAACTTAAGCTTTCAAAATAATCCATGATCTAAGTCTATTGACTTAAAATTATGACATGAGGATATACATATATTCAAAAATGTGTGCATCTGCTCAGAGTATTGTAAATGTTTCCTTACCACACTTTTAGGAATAAAGTCTAGCTGGATGTGTTTGTTCTATTTGTGCAATGGAAATAATCAAAGCAAAACAACACATTGTGTTAGGGAGAAAAAATTTGAAAGTCTCTATCTTGATTCTTAAATCCTAATGTAAACTGCTGAAAGCTGGAAAAATGTATTCTTTTGAACTCATTTTGGCGTTTCAACTCATTTTGGCTTGGGTTTTTTCAGGCCACACATTTCAGCATATAAACATAGAGAAATCTAGGGTACTACCACATTTCTTCAGAATTTTTTGAGGAGAATATGATTTTCATGAAATTTAAAAAAAACTTTACAAATATTCTGACATTTCTTCATTCTTCATAGCATCATGAGTGCTAACAGACAGTGATCAGGAGATAAAAGACAATAGAGAAACAAAAGATCATAGTAGACAGATAAATATTAGAGAGTCTTAAGGAGATAGTTATCCAGTGTAGCTGTCCATTGTCTATCTTGGCGTATTTCACAAAAACATTCTTTTTAATAACAGTCTCCATTAACATGCACTATTTTATGATACTGTAACATAAAAATGTGGCTTCTTTGTCCTAATATATTAAAGGCCTACACTACTCCTGAGTAGCTTTGGATCTCTCTTTGTAACCACCCGAATGGGAAACTTGTCATTGAGCTTAGTTTTCACAAAGTGCAAAGCGGCAATTTGGCACCCTTGAAGAGCAAATCCCTGTTGCACCTCAAACAAGATTAACACTGGAGCACACGACCCTGCAGGCTGGAGTGTATGTGCAGTACAGCCCAATGTTTTCACCCCTGGTCTGCAAAGATAAAATCAGTCTGAGAGAACAACTCTGTGTGCTTATCTTTTGATTTAATGGGCAGTGACAAAGACTTCAGTGCCGCATGGAGCTGGACGAGCTGAACTGCTTATAAGGATCTGGAGAGCTTCACTATTTTTAACTCTTCGAGAAAATTTCTGAAACGTTTGATACCTCTTAGACTACAACAGATGGATTGCTCATTCCATTCAGCACGTTTCCACAGAAAGGTAGGCAAAGAGATTAGTTTTGCCTCATCCTCCTTCCTACCACGTAAGTGCATAAACAAAATTTTTTTACCAGTTAATAAAACCGAGACGTTGAACAAAGACCTCATTACAAAGACTGAAATTATTCTGTTTAAAACAAATGTTGTTTTGCTTGTGGAAGCAGATCTGCCCACATATTTCTTAAGTGCATTAATGTAGGATGGTTGTAACATACCCCCTGTAGTTCAAAACTATATAATAGTAATTAATAATCACACTTTGTATTTATGACTCATGCATGGGCAGAGAAAGAGGGGTCAGAATATGTTTCATGGTTTAACATACTGCTGAGAAAATACTGAACCAAGTCCTGACTCATCCCTTAGGGCTCCTGCCTCAGAAACTTCCCACTGCTTCCAAACACGAGTCGTTACTATTTCAAACTTCTCTATTTGGAGAAGCACGCCACAGACGCCTGTGTCACTCCTGGCCTTGCATTAGTCAGTAGTCTCCTATTTAGAGTCCCCATCGCACTCTCGAAGACCTCTGTGTCGCGCAAATGCTCAGTATGAAACCAACATAACTCAATCCTTGAATATGCTAAAGAAGAACCGACCAAAACTGCAGGACGAGCCAAACCATCCACATAAATTACTTCCTCCGCAGCCCGCCGCAACCCGGCGCTCTTTTCTTGCCCGCGCTCACAAGGGCGAGCTCCTGCGGTGCCCGGCTGTCCGCGCTGATGCTCTGGGGATGCTCCGGGGAGGCAGCGGGCATACCCCTGGGCCGCCGCCCCCCGAGTCTGCGTCCCAGCAGCTGCCGGGGCCCGGGCAGGCCGCGGGAAGCCGCTGTGGTGAGCAGCGATGCCGTCCCTGCCGCCCGCCCTCCGGGGCGGGGCCGGGCCGGGCCGGGCCGTGCGCGGGGCAGCTGCTGAGGGCAGAGCCGAGGCGGCGGGCGGAAGGTAACGCGGGCCGGGGTGTGCGTGGCGTGGTGAGGTCTGAACCCGAGGCGTGGTGAGGTCTGAACCCGAGGCAGCGGAGGTGGGATTTGAGACAGTCCCTGCTCCGGCCTCCCTCGGCTCCTCTTCCCGCTCCCTGCCCGCCGTGGGGCTGCGCTCCCGCGGCGGCAGGAGGCGGGAGCGGTTCGGCCCGCCCGAGGTGTTTCTGAGTAGGCTTTTCCGCCTGGGAGAGTGGCTCTCTGCCGCCGGGATTCTCAGCTGGCGAACTGCAAAGGTGGGACTTGAAGGCCTGGGACGGACTCAGATTGTGTTAGCTTTCACTTCTTATGCTTTAAATTCCATGCGTAGCAAATCGAAAGTCAGCCAAATAAGTGTCAGCATTTCCCAGAGGCGGGGAAACTTAATAGGGGGTTTTTGTGTGGGGTTTTTTTTTTTTTTTTTTTTTTTTTTTTCTTTTTTTTGCCTTTTGTCCACCCTC